>RJWH01005436.1:0-76613 GCA_004363575.1 Solenodon paradoxus
AGAGAGAGAGAGGGAGAGAGCACAGTTGTACCAGGAAAATTAATCAAAGGTCATTGGAAGGAGATGATCTTTGAGCCAAAGAAAGATTCTTAGAATTTGCCCTGGTGGCTCAGGCACCTGAGACAGCTGGGGTGTGGACACATAAAAGTCAAGGACAGGTAGTAACCTGGGGCCACCGGGGAATTTTAAGAATACTAACAATAAAAATGCTTCCAAAAAAAAAAACAAAACAAAAGATGCTTAGGAAAGTATCCACAGATTTTATGTGGCTGTCCTGAATGACAAATCCATGAATGTCTTACGTTGAAACACCTGCTTTGCACCAGTGGGCCTTACAAGTTGAGCCGGTGGGGGGGGGGGGGGGGGGCGAGGGTGGTATGTTATCATATGTTTGGCCAAAAGTGAACCCGCACAGGTGCGCCCTGATGGAGTAGAGGTTAGGTCCACTGCCTCTGGCAGAGCACAGTCCAACCACTTCCCAACATCCTAGGTTCATGTCCCAGGGCTGGGGGAACAACCAAGATGTATAACTAAAATAAAAATAAATAAAAGTGCTTCTTCCTCTCCTCTCTTCCTCCTGTTTGCTTACTCGCCTTTATTCTTACCTACAAGTTTCCTTTAAAAGAGAGAAAAAAAAAAAGGAAAGTCTTCACATCTGAAAACTTAGATTGTGTCATAAATCAAAGTGAGCTCAATTAAAAAGAACAAAGTTAGAAGCCAACCTGTGGTAAATCCAGTGTCTCTGGTACAATAATATTATCAGTGAATCCAGTTGCAGTGGGACTGTGACCAAGATATTAGAAAGCAAATTTGAGCCTGAGATTCCTGCCCTCAAAGAGATGTAAGTTAGTTGGAGAAGAAAAAACTAACCCACATGAGGTGTGTGAACAGTGAGTCTCTGGTCCTGACTATCAGAGCCTCAGGCCTGAGACCAGGGCGCTGAGCAGCAGAGGCGAGATTCATAGTGATGGTAAGAGAATTCTGGGCAAAGCTAGAGATGCAAAGGTTAAGATTAATTGTTTAAACATTTATTTATTTATAAAGGAGAGGTGCAGGCAGGAATGAAGTCAAGCAGGCAGGTAGGCAGGAGGAGAGAGGAGGAGAAGGAAGCATCTTTATTTTTTTATGTAGTTCTTCATCCTGCTTGTTCCCTCCGTCCCATGATGTGAACTCACTTCCTTGGATGTAGATGGATAACGCTCGACTGGAGGTGGCTGATCCAACCGCTATTCCAACAGGGTACACCTAGTTAATCATTTATGAATTCAATAAACATAGAGTCTGTTCTAGGTACAAGACTCTTCTCTTGGTCCTGGGGACAAGTAGGGAAAATGGACGCAATTTTTGCCTTTATGGGTTTTTTAATTTTTCAAAGGGAATGGTAGAGGCAGGAGTGAAGGCAGCAGGCAGGCAGGAAAAGAGGAGAAGGACATCCTATTCTATCTTTATTTAGTTGTTCACACTGGGTATTTCCCCCAGAGCCTGGGATGTGAACCTAGGGGTATGTGGTCTGCTCCTTCAAAGGCGATTGACCCAACCACTGCTCCACCAGGGCGCTCCTGTTTAAGTTTTTTTTTTTTAAAGGACAGGTGCAGGCAGGGATGAAAGTGAGTAGAAGGCAAGCAGGCAGGAAGAGAGGAGGAGGAGGAATCATCCTTATTTTATTTTTATTTAGTTGCCACACTGGTGGGTTCCCCCCGGGTCCATAGGACTCCAAGGCCATGGTCAGAAATCCGAAAGGTGTTTGCAGGGCAGTGGGAAGACACGGAAGGGTCTCCAACGGGGAACAGACCTGTCAGTGGCTGTCACACTTTTATTATCCATACTCACCCCCTGGGGGTCTTGTTCAAATGCAGTTGCTTGCTCAGTGGGGTTTTAGGGCCATGAAAATACTGTGAAGGATATGATCTCGGTGGCCAGGTGCCCTCATACATTTGTCCAAACCCATAAATGTACACCACCTAGACTGACTCCTAATGCCAGCTTTGGACAGGGCTGCTCGGAAGGTGCCAGTGTGGATTCTCTGATAGTCACAAAGGTATCACTGGGGTGGGGTGTGGCGGTGGGGCGGGTGGCTGTGCACTGCAGGAGAGAAGGCTTGCACCTCCCATTTGCTTTGCTGGGAACTTAAAACTGCTCTCACAAAGAAAGTCCGTGCATTTCTTTATTTTGATTAATTGTTGGGTTTTTTTTTTTAAAGGAAATGTGCAGACAGGAATGAAGGTGAACTGAGGCAGGCAGGCAGGGAGAAAGAGGAGAAAGAAGCATTTTCTTTACTGACTTTGTTAAGATGTCCATCCGGTTGCTTCTCTCTGTCCGGTACATGAACCCCGGTCCTCGGAACGCGTGTGGATTTCATCCGGCCACTGCGTCATCCAGGCGGGCCTGGTTATTCTTTTTAAATGCACTTTGCACTCAGGTAAGTGCGGGGTGGGTTTTTGAGATTCCACACGCACCTGAGATTTCTAGCAAGCACGCGGGTGGGCTTTGAGGAGCAATGCTCTGAATGCCCTCTGAAAGCCCTGGAGGGGCTGGAGTGTGCAGTCTCTCAGCAGGCTCTCTCTGTAGCTGCTGGGACTGGAGGCTCCCCTGGTGGAGGGAAGGCGACACCGGAGGAGATGGGTGGGCGGCAGAGTGCAGGGGACGCACGTGGAACAGGCGGGAAGTGCTGGAAGTGAGTGTAGGCAGGAGTTGTGGTGGCCTGCAGGGGCAAGGCCCGGTGAGGAACGTGGAGTAGATGGGGAGGACTTTGTCCCCGCGCAGGCTCTTGGCTGCACTCTGCCCCTCCCCTGACTCAGAAAGCCACACCAGGTCCCAGCCACCGCCGCCCAGGTGGAGGCCTCGCTTTCCTGCACAGAGCAGGACTCAGGCTGCCTCCACAGCTGACGAGATCTGTGGAGGCAGAAACCCCAACTCAGGGTTTCTGGAAACTGCTGTGAGTGGTGAGGGGCTGTCCTCCGAGTGGGGGCTCTGTCAAGAAGGCACAGCTCTGAGGGACGGTGGGTCAGGGATGCAGGGAAGGTGTGGGCCCGTGGTCTAGTGCCTGAGAAAAAGCTTATGCCCTCACACGCTGGTCGAAGGCTGGCAGCGAAGGGTTCGTGTGCTTTTCTGTGTTTTCCATTCTTTCTAGATGTAATGTGTGTTTCTTTTTCAGTCAGGGGAAGCCCTTATTCAAAAAGGGCTCAAGTCCTTGGTGAGCTAATGTATATTAAATCACAGCACATGGAGAATGAAAACTTTCCTTTCTCCTGAGATGAACCCCTGACCCTGACCACTGACCCCTGACCGTGCTGAGGGTCACTCTGCAGGAGGGAGGTGCTGTGGCCAGGGCCTGCGTCCACGCTGCCCCCTTCCCGCTTTGAGAGATTAGGAACCACTTGTGTCTTCCTACATGGAGTTATTGTTCTACTTTTAATGTATTCATGCTATTATTTTTATTATTCGATCTCCCAGTTTCCCCTGCATCTGTGTGTGTGTGTGTGTGTGTCTGTGTGTGTGATTTCTTTTTCACAATGACATAAAATTCACCACTTTAGAGGGCACAATATTGTGCCACCACCACCACCACTGTCTCATTTCGGGACGTTTCCGTCACTCTAAGATGGAGCCCCACGCCCAGGAGCCATCGTTCTCCAGTTCACTCCTGGGCCTCCCTCCGGGAATCTGTGGGGGCAGGTCACCGGGAGGAGTCGGGGTAGGTTCCTAGAACTGGGGGAGCCTGTGTTTCCTGGGCACCTACTGTGGGGCCAGGCCCGACCCAGATCCCGCAGATCTGGCAGCGAGCAAAACTGCTCTGTGTTCCCCGGAGTAATGGCACATGTACACTGCTCCGCTGGAGACAGGGCAAGGGACTGCCGAGTGGAGTGGCCGGAGACATGGGGTCAGGGAGGAATGTGCTGGTGACAGTCAGGAACAGCCTCTCTGATAAGAGACAGCCTGGCAGAGATGAGAGGAAAGTGAGGACGGGCCCTGTGGCATTCTGGGAAGGCCAGACATGTGCCGGGTCCTGTGTAGGAGTTGGACATGCATTCTCTCTCTCTCTGGAGTCTTCACATCCTTGGGTTAGGAAGGTTTTGCAATGCCTATTAGTAAAATGAGGTGGGTGACTCAGACACTTGACTGAGTTCTCCACAGTATGGCTGACACTTGACGGGCCTGCCTCTCCCCTCCAGAACCAATGAAGTAGACTCAACCCTTTAGAGACCTTTCAACCATTTTCTGATAACCGCCTATGTCGAGCCAAGTCCCTGTCGATGGAAGCTGAGTCCAAGTGGAAATTTGTAAACTGCCCCAAGGATTTTCAGTTCCTCTTCATAGTCTGGTTCTTCCTCAGCACAGACTTCTGGTAAGGGGACCTCACATAAGAACATGGAGGAGTCCACTGACCTTTACGACACACCCACGCGTGTTCTCAGATGGTCTGACAAGAACTCCGGCCCGTCACTGAAATTCATTCACTTTCAGTTAAGATTTCTCTTTCACACACAAATCATCAGAGAGAAATTCTGGATTCTTTTTTGGGTGGGAACAAACAGATCAGTGGGGAAAGTCCCTATGGTTAAGGACCCTGATGACTAAGCTCTTTTCTGTCATCATGTCTGGTCCCTCACAAAACGGAAGTCCTACTTGTTGGCGTGACCCTGGAAATGAAGGGGATGAGAGGCTAGGACTGGGAACGAGGGGAGGGAGGGAGAAGGTAGGAAATCCTTACGTGCTGATTCCGTTAAATTTAATTTTACATCAGTCCCGACAAGTCGGCAGCATCCTCTTTTTTACGGATGAGAAAACAGAATAATCAACAAGTGGAAGAGCTGGGACTCGAACCCACAGCCTCTGCTCCTCCTACACATTGTTTTCCTCTCACTGTGTCTCTTTAGAAAGAGAGCTTGGATTACCGATTACAGCTTTACTTCAAGTCTGTCTTCTCATTTCTCCCCCCTTTTCTGCTCCATTCTCCAACGTGGGGGGCTGCCAGTCTGCAGTTCCATTGCCTAAAGGGCTCCTGGCTTGCTTGAGTTACCTCGCCCTGCAGTGAAGATGCCACCGTCACCATGCTTTCTTCCTCAGTGCCGTGGTGGGGGCCACCTCGTCGGACGGGGGCCTGAAGAGGACTGGAGACAGAGAGGAGTGTCTGGCCCCGGGATCCCGCTGTCCTGGGAGGGAGAAGGCCTGAAAGTCCCTAGATCACTAGACAGGGCTCCCCAGGGTCTGTGTGGCTCTGGGGAGGGAAGATGCAGCATGCTGGGCCGCACTGTGCGGGGCATGGCGGTGGTGTGGCCAGATGCCTAAGAGCTTGGGCCTCAACGGGTTGCTGCTTTAAGTCAAACACTGTCTAAGAAGAGGGCCCTTGCTTTCTGAAACAAAAATCAGAACATAGCCTGACAAGGGCCTTCGGTGCTAGAGATGGGAGCTGGTGCTGCGAGTGGGACACTTGGGTGCTGGAGCGCATTCCGAGAAGGAATGCAAAGGAGCCTCACGTTGGAAAGCTTATTTAGGGAAAGGCACAGAGAGATGGCGGGAGACCCTGTGTGTGAGCTGAGCCGGTTGCAGGTATGGGCTGGAATCTTCCAGACCCGTAACCCTTCCATAATAGTTGTTTTTCTTCTCTACTCTCTGCTTAGTTACTACAATTTTCTTTCCATTCTTTCCATCAGGGGCTGACCAGCATGCTCTGTCTTCCCCTCCTCCCTCCTGTGCTTGCCTCTCCTGTCATCAGTGTCCTCACTCTGCGAGCTGTTCCTCATCCCTGGGAGTTAGCTAAGTGATGGCGTTTGGATGCTGGAATGCTGGTATTTCCAGGGTAGACTGGCGAGGAGCAGGGTGTTTTAAATGGGGGCCCTCTTAGCAAAACCAGGCTGCAGGGCAATCCTAACCAAGAGGGGGACAAGATCTAGGTTCCTTTAGGGGAGAGATAGCCCAGCCATAAAATCGAGCCTTTCTGGTGGCAATGAGGGGAGAGTCACTTCAGGCAGATGTCAGGGCGCTTGGCTGGCCTGGGAAGAAAAGCGCTGGGCTTCTCAAAGCAGAAGGAGCTCTGTGGGGGCTGAGCTGGCTGGGTGGGGCAGCGTTGGCCTATAAATCCTGGAATTGGGCTTCAAAGTGGGGAAACCAGCCTGAATGAGGCTGATCTAGAAAGGAAAATACATAAAACTGGGGCAGTTAAGCAAGTGCCTTTCCACTTGCAAAGGAGGGGAAGATTCTAATTCTTTATAGCTGACATCACAGGAAGAGATGGTCCCCGTTGGTGTGGGAACAGGGCTTAGTCGTCTGTGTGGGCAGAAAAATAAAACAGTTTAGTTGTTAAACAGTCAGCAGGGATCCAAAGTGTAGGCTGGCTTTAAAGTATTGAATACAATCTGCGGCTGCAAGAAATAGACTTAGATAAAGGAGGTGACGGCCCAACCTGTCATATAGATGTCAGAAGAGCGAGGTGGAGAAATCCACAGGAGGGGCCCAATTGACAGAGGACACAGCGTGTTCACAGGTCTTGCTGAGTATGATGAGCTGCGTTTTCAAAGGTTCACAGCAGCTGGAGGGGAACGGATTTTGTTAAAGCAAAACAAAGTTTCCTGTGTCATACTGTCCAAAGGTAGAATTAGTCAGTTTCCCTCCCTGGGAGAAAGGAGAGTGAAATTCGTATTTGGTGGGTACCTAGGCACAGAATTTCATGCTTAACATATAGATCACCTCATTTAATCCTCATAATGACCAGTGAGATGACTGGACTTCAGAGAGGTTAAGTAAGTTACCTAAAATCACACAGCTCCTGTGGAGTTTACTGCACACCAAGAAGACCCATATTTTCTCAGCCCCAGCATAGCCAGAGGCCCAGAGGCAGAGAAGTTAGCAGAGGACACTCACGTATGGTGCTCTTTCAGGTCTTAAGCAGTCCCGAGACCTTCAGATTCCAACTCAGTCAAGTGGATCGATGTGTGTTAAGGGACGGCGGAAGGTTTCATTTCTGGGTCACCGCAGTGAAGTCACACTGAGCGCGAGGGAGGCAGTCTTTAGTTCACCATATCTGCATAAAGCTAGCCTGAGATTTCCCCCATAAAAACAGCTCTGCATTTAAATGAATCTGTACAAATACAAGTATGCACAGGTGCATTACCAAACCACATGTGATGAGGGGAAGAGGGGTGGAGAAGGAATGAAAAGGGAAAGGGCAGTGGTTCCAGGGCCTTGGTCTTCATAGTGAAAACCTTCCTTGCTTCTCAGGACAGTGGTGACCAAAACTCACCCAAGTGACCAGAGATTAGAGCGAAGGAGGCCTTCTGTGAGTGGGCTTCCTGTGTGCATCTGTTTTACATCTGTAGGACAAGAATTTCTTAAAAAAAAAATTGGATTTCATTTATTCCAAAGAGGTATGTTGCTTTGTCCAGGAAAGAGTGTGTATGCATGTCTGTGTGTATGTATGCATGTGCGCATTAGAGGAAGAAAGCAGGCAGGAATGAAGACAAGTAGGCAGGTATACGGACAGGAGGAAACATCTTTTATATTTGTTTGCTCTTTTTTGTTGTTCCCACCAACCCGACCCCCTGATTGTGAACCCGTGTCCTTGGGTTTTATGTGGACTATGTCAGAGCTGTGGACTTAACACCTGAGCCACTGGGGTATGCCAAGAGCATATATTTTAAATCAGTAATGCGGGTACAGCTGATTCTCATTATTTGTCATAGTGATGAGTTATAAAGTTGTCTCAAACATCAGTTAATGAATGTGGAACCATTATGCTTCACAGAAATAGAGGATTAGGTTCTGTGAGCCTCAGATTGCATTTGCATCCATGATCATCACGTCACTTTGTAGTGTGTGTGTTTCTGTTGAAAGACGTGTCATTGAATGTGTGCTGTTGATTCATTAACACTGGACTCACAGCCAACAGTGCTCTAGCTCGGAGCAAAGCTCATCGAACACACTGAGGGCACAGCCCAGCTGCCTTGGGCTCAGGAGTGTCAGCGAGCATGTCAGCAGCATATCTGGGAACATTTCAAACAGCGAAATCACCAACAAAGAGAACAGCCACCTGCAAAGTGGCATCAAGGAGGCCACGACATGGACACTCATTTTCAGGATGAGAGGAGCGCTGCCTGTTTTATGTCAGCTGGAAGGGATGTGTTCAGGGTTATTCACACATGTCTGTGAATGACTGTGAAAACATCGCAGGTACTGATGTGTGTGTTACAGAGACATTTTAGAATATGCGTAAATTTTCAAAAGTAGAGTCTGTCAAAAAACAAGGATCCATTATATTATCTATTGAAGGAATGACCTTTTTTTTTTCTCGGTTCCCCCATCTCTCTCCCTCATTCCTTCCCCCCGGGCCACAGAATCTCAGGCACCTGAAATCTTAGACTACCTGCTCCTGTGCCAGCCTTCCTGGACCCCTGAAAGCCTCAGTCGCCTCAGATGTAAAATAGGAATAATCGCAAAGAAGCAAACCAGAAGGGGAAGACAGTATGCAGAGTGATTAAGCGCAGGGCTCCCAGACAGAGAAGGGCAACTCCTTTCCCTCCTGTCTCCTGTGCCTGGGTCTTGCTCCCTTGGGCGTGGTGTTATGTTGGGTAAAGTAGTAATAAGACTGAAAAGTTCCTGGTCTGAGGGAAGGTTCATGATGACCCCAAGTCCTGCATGTCACTGGAAAATCCTCAAGCAAAAAGAAGCGTATCAATTACATTACAGTGATTGGTCTAGGAGTCTGATATTAGTGATGGGTCTTATAGAGAAACCAGATTGATTTTTCATGTAATCACATTTCGTTTTCTAAACAATGATGGCTAAAACCTTTAAAAAGCATCGGAGGTGCCATTGTTCTAGAAAACAAGATGGCGTTTTCTCAGAAAATTTAAACTAGACCCACCATATAACACAGGAATCCACTGCTGGCTCTCTAGCCAGAAGAATTGAAAGTCAGCCCTGGAAGAGATACTTGCACACTCATTGCACACTCATGTTCCAGTAGCGTTGCTGATGTCCGTGAGCGCCACAAGAGGCTGGGAGCAATCCAAATATCCATCAACAGACGCACGTGTGTGCCATACACACGGAATGTCTTCCGTTATCGTTGTCATCGTGCCTCAGTAAGGAAGGCGATTCTGACATGCTCAGCATGAAAGAACCAGGAAGGACCTTATACTGAGTGAAGTAGACCAATCACAGAAACGACAAATACTGTGTGACTCCGCTCCTCTGAGCTATGAAAAGTAGTGAAATTCACAGAGAAGGAAGCTGAACGTGGTGACATTCAGCATAGGGGCCGAGGGGAGGGAGCAAAGGATTCTCTAATGCTGAGAGTGTCAGATTTTCAAGGAGATGAAGCTCTGAGGAGCTGTTTCACTGCAACGTGCATATACTCAGCCTTACTGAACTGACTAGCTACCAGTGGTTAAGATGACTGCCCTGGTGGCTTACGTGCTAGGCCTGCACCTGGGGCGTAGACCCTGTAAAAAGCCCAAGGACCCTGGTTTGTGACCCAGGCTGGAGTGAACAGCCAAAACTAAATAAACAAATAAAAGTCCTCCCCTTCCTTCCTTCCTTAAAAAAAATAAGGCTTTCACCTCCTCCTCGCCTTTCCTCTCTCCCTCTCTCTCAAACAAAAACAGAAGCTTAGGATGGCAAATTTAATGTTGGTTTTTATTTTTATTTTTTTAAACCACAATTTAAAAAAGTGAGGACTGGAAAGCACCAGACTCCGACCAAGCACAATCACCCGACCCCTGTGCTCCCACCCGGAGTTCCCTGAGCGCGACGCTCGCTCCAGCGGCCGGGTCTGCACGCCCCCCACAAGCTGGGTCTGTTCTTTTCCCGCAGGCGTCATCCAGGTGGTCAAGAGGGTGCGGGAAGTGGCGGTGCTGTCGTGCAACTACACCGTGTCGGCCACCGACCTGCGGCGCATCCGCGTGTACTGGCAGAAGGGCGACGAGGTGGTGCTGACCGTCGTGTCTGGGGACATGCAGGTGTGGCCCAAGTACCGGAACCGCACCTTCGTCAACATCGCCAACAACCTGTCCATCGTCCTCCTGGCTCTGCGTCTGTGGGACAACGGCACGTACACCTGCATCATCCAGGAGTCTGACACCGGGTCTTACAAAGTGAAGCATCGGCTGGACATTAAGTTACTGCTCACAGGTCAGTGGGATTTCCTGACGGGCGGCCACGCACAGCGTCTGGCTGCCCCTCCGGACACGCTCCTGTGGGCGCTGGCGGAGCTCTCCCCGGGGAGGCCTGCAGCTGCCTGCAGTTGGTAGGGTGGCCTGGACCTCTGGGGTCACAGGAAACCCTAATCGATGTCTCAAGATGTACCAGACATCTCTGGGAGTGTGGGTTTCTTGCATTTTGACAATTCAAGGGCATGAGCATCAGCCCACCCTTTAATAGGCCTGAAGGCCTTCTGAATCCTCAGGGGGCACGTTTGATTTGAGTCAGCAGGACTGTTGGCATTGGCCCTTGACCCAGTGGTATATTCTTGTAGTGAGAGGGCTCAGAGATCTGAGCACCTAGGTATGTTTCAAATATTTTGGGGATGTCTTTGACGATGGTGATGGTACTATTTTATTATTTTCAAAAGGACTCTTTACTTATTGGACATTTGAAGCGATCCTCTAACAGCCACTCCTACAAAACTACATGTGAAAGAACAGGCTGCATAACCTATACCGTCCATGGGGAGGAAAACGAATTCACGAATCAAAGTCCTCTTTAGACTTGGGAGGTCAAACACTGCTCCTCTTAGCAAGAAATGTGGTCCTAACCGTGACTTAGAGTGCTAGAAGTTAAAGCATAGCCAAGTCCTTGATGGGAAAACATAGCCCTGAGCCCTTCTTTTCTTTTTCCTTTCCTTCCGGGGCACGTGAGTCTTTCCTGGAAAGCATACCTCTTACTTAACGGAAGACTGAGTCGCCCGAATAACAGATAACGTAAGAGGCTCGTCAGTGAAATCTTCACTGGGTTTCTGTCCTCGGGTCCTCGGGTCCTCAGTGATATTGACTTGTTAGCTGTAGAATCAGATCACAGGGAAAGGATGTGAAGGTGAGCAGAGGCAGGCAGGAAGAGAGAAGAGGAGGAAGCACTTTATTTTTCATCTTGGTTTTCACGTGGCCCTAGGTCTTGAATCCAGGTCCTTGGGGTGTGTGTGGACTGCGCTTTCAGCTTCGGGGAGGGCGGTGCTCCTGGTAGATTACAGTAAGACATCAAGGACAGCATGTCCCGGTGACTGAGTGGTTAGGTCTGCTGCCTCTGACTGGTGCAGACCACATACATCCCAAGGATCCAGGTTTGCATCTTGGCGCCTGCAGGGAACAGCCAAGATGACCAACTAAGTTAAAAAAAACAAGCAAACAAAAACCCGCTGCTTCTTCCACCTCTGTCTTCCTGCCTGCCTGTTCCTTTCCTTTCAAAAACAAACAGAAGACACCAGGGACAGTTGACAGGCAACACTGGTACTACAGGAAAGATGCCTGGGTCTCCAGTGGGTCAGGGTGGGGGGCACCAATGTCAAATACAGGAAGACAAAGAGGGACGCTTGGGTTGTTTCAAGGGGCCCAGATCAATGGTGCATTTTTCTAACTGAGCCACTAGAGCGGAGTTCCCCAAGTGTGAAGGGGCTTGTGAGTCACTTAGGGATCTTGGTGAAATGCAGATTCATCCTCAGTAGGGCTGGGGCTGGGGCTGAGATTCTGCACTTCTAACAAGTCCCTAGTGAGGCCTAGGCCTCTGCCAAGGCCCACTTTTGAGACATGAGACATTAAATACTCTCGTCTGGCTGATCGACCCACGGTCCCATTTTGTCAGGGACTGAGGGGTGTCCTGAGATACAAGATTTGAGTACAGAACTAGAAGAATCCTCAGCCAATCAGCAGCCATCGTTTTCCCTGCAGCTGCTAGGATTGCAAAACAGAGTCCTGCAGCGCCGCGGTCTGTGAACACCTCACGGCCAGCTCACGGCAGGAGCTGGGCACACTAGGTAAAAGCGTAGCTCCTCGTTTCCTTTCGAACACGTGTGCTCCTCTTCTTCTAGTAAGATGCTCTTTCCCCCAGAGTGGCGACAGCTTGGGTTAACTGACTAAAATGAGATAATGAAAGTGTAATTTTTTGTTGATTCCCTTTCTTGCAAGTCCTGATGGAAACTGTTATGCTCAGCAGATCCCCGTATCGAAGGGTGAGGGGACACAGCTGAGCTGTTCTAAGTCTAGTCAGACCTTGAAAAGATGATCTTGACTCATCTGGTATCAGTGGAATTCTTGTGGCTTAACTGTTTCTCAGGAAAACAGAGTGCAGAAATGCACGTGGATTATGACTGAGGATATGAGTTACTTGGATTTGTTATTTCAGGTTATAGCATGACACACTGATGGCATAAGAACGAAGAGGGTACACCCTCTTTGGTGACTCAGGTGGCTGGGTGTAGACTAGGAAAGCCCAAAGACCTGGGCTTGAGACCTGGGACCAAGGGAATAACCAAAACAAATATAAAACAATTAAATACAAAAAAAATTTCCTTCTCCTCCTCCTTCTTTCCTTAAAAAATGTCTTTCTCCTCTCTCGTAGTCGTCTCTTGAAAAAAAGAACAAAGGGTGTGTGTGTGTGTATATATATATGTATATATATATATAAATATATTTTGTGTGCGTGTGTGTGTGGTGTGTGTGTGTGTGTGAAGGTAGCAGGCAGGAATGAAAGCAAGTAGGCAGGCTGGCAGGAAGGGAGAGAGAGGAGAAAGAAGCACTTTTAAAATGTACTTTTGTAAATTTTTGTTGTTCATTTTGATTATTCCCCCAGCCCCCGGTCTTGAACTGGGGTCTTGGGGCCCTACGTGGACCACGGTGGGGCTGAAAATTTAACGCCTGGGCCACCAGGGTGCCTCAAATGGCACAGTCATGACGTCAGCCACTTGTGCGCTAATGTGCTCTTCTAGGATAAATTAAAGGAGTAGAAAATAATAATGTCAACTATAAATGGTTCAGGAACATGGCAAACTTACAGAATAAGGCTAATTCAAAAAAAGAAAAGGAACTTCACTTCACACAAATCCAGATTTTTCCTGTTCTTGGCAATTACAGCCACTTGTCCTAACTTCCCCTTTGCCTTACCTGGCAGTCCTGGAAGCTGTCGCCTGGCAATTTGATTACCATGGGGGAACCCAGCTGAGAAAAGACACATTTATGATCCATAGAAATCACTCTGTTAACTAACGCCCTGGGCGTTAGACCTCCATGTTGTGTGACTTCTGTGAATGATGTCGCTTAATTCTTAAAGCCCTGGAAAGTAGGTCGCATTGTGCCCATCTTACAGATGAGCAGACTAAGACAAGAACAGTCGAGTAATTGGGCCCTGGTTACAAGGCAAGACTACTTTTCATACGTGTTCTCGATGACCTCTCTGTTACATCTGTCTGTGGGACTCGGAATTCTGAAGTGATATGGAATGAAGCACAAGTGGGCAGGCGGGGTGGCGGGGGATTGGTTCCCCACATTCATGCTGAGAAATACAAGTCTTTTAAAGAAAAAGGGAGGAGGCAATGAAAGGGATGTTCTCCTATGTTCTCTACAGGCATTTCACTATGCTTGGCTTTGTCTATAGTTAGTATCTCCTTGGGGGTCAAATCAACACATGAAAAAGTACGTCAGGTACCTTGGAGGACTGCTGGGAAGGCCTCTCTGTCCTTTGCAGGCATATTAGTATGGCAAAGGAGTCAGTATTGTATGTGGTTGGGATTAAAGGCTATATTGTATTATTCATACGAAGGTTTATCTGATTGAAGACTGCTTTTGAAAAAGCAAGGGAATACTAAACAAAATGGAGGCCGATGGTGACCTCAGGTATAGGCAGTAAGGGTAATGATAGGTGAGCCCACAGAAGTAGGTTTACATAAGTCGTTGTCAACATTCTGGTTGTCAAGGTGGATGTGGGGTTCACACGTGTTAATGATAATTATATATATATATATATATACATATGCATATACATATATGGAAAAGGAAGGGAGAGAAGAAGCTCTTAAGAAGGAAGAGGAGGAAGAAGCATCTTTCTTATAATTTAGTTGTTCATTCAGTTTTTTTCACCCCAACCCTAGGTCTCAAACCTGGATCCTTGGGCTGGACACGGTTCACACACCAGCGTCCCAGCAGCCTGAGCCACACGGGCGCGCCCCATGACAGTGTTAACACGTAGACAGAGAGAGCCACTCTGTGTGCTTCAACTATTAGGAAGATGGGACATGAAAAAAATGTCAAAGAAAAGGAAGGGGAGAAAGAAGAGGGAATCCTCTGGTATCTCCAAGTGGTATCAGAAAAACGTGATTCCAGATCTCATTTTGTCATTTATTGGTTGTGATTTCTCTAGACCTCAATCTAATTATTTCTACAATGGAAACTGTATTAGGTTCAATTCTATGAAATCACTGACATTGGAACTTTCTTGAGCTACAATCTACTTCCTAGGGCCATTGGAAAGACAAAACAAGGTCACATTGGGACCTGAAAAACGTGCCATCCAGAGGGAGGAAGCATTGACAACACCAATTCAAACCAAAGTTAGTCTTTGTGTTATACACAACCAGCAATGACTTACGGGAAAGTGCAAACTCCATCTCATTTTATCATTCTGGTTACAACTCAATCATTTTCTTAAAAATTCAAACCCACCTCACACATCCGCCATCGGAGGTACTGATCTCCTTGTTCTGTTTTTCAGCTGACTTCGCGGTCCCTAACATAACTGACCTCGTAAGTCTGGTTCCGAAGACCAGAAGGATAGCTTGCTCCACCTCTGGGGGTTTTCCAGAGCCTCACCTATCCTGGTGGGAAAACGGAACAGAATTGAAGGCCAACCGGACACGGATTTCCCAGGATCCTGAAACGGAGCTCTATACAGTGCGCAGTGAACTGGTGTTTGAGGACAGCGCTGACCACAGCTTTGTGTGCCTTGTCACGTATGGAAACCAAACTGTGCGGCAGACCTACCAGTGGCCAACCTGTAAGTGACCGCTGTCCCGGGGGGGGCGGTTTACTGTCTAGAACACAGCAAAAATAATAATAATTCAGATACATTTCAGATACATTCCATATTTGGGATTGCTAACAGGGCTCTGACACATTTTTAGGTCTGGACCTCCATCCCAAGGCTGCCACGGTATTGGATAATTGTCTTTTGTGGGTAAATGTGTCCTGAATGATCAGAGTCCTAAATGATCAATTCCTTGAGGACAGGGCCTAGTAAAACAGGTCATTTTTGACCAAATACTCTATCCTGCAGGGAATAAAAGAACAGCAAGAGTGTCTTTGTTATTGGTGGTTCATTCTGGTCTGCAGAGATCAACTCTGGTCATCACCGGACCTCTCCACAGCTTCTGGTGTTTCAGAGAAAAAGAACACACCTTCCTATGTCACTAAGTCGTAGACACACTAGGATGACGTGCACGTTTTAGAATGGCTGTTGGTGGCATGTGTAAGAATTATTAGTGCCCGGGAAGCAAGAGGGGAGAGACAAGTATGGAGGCCACTACGTGGGAGAGGAGAAAACTGACCTAAGGCAGCTGCTGTTGCAGATTTGGGGAGAAGGGCTCAATTGCGGAGGTATTCTGAATAGAGAACAAGGCATCCATGGGAGCCCTCCGGGCCCCCAACACAAAGACCCGCCTTCACTCCTAGTTGGGCAGCGGATGCACTGCTGCTACTCCCTGAAATGGGAGCACACACTTGGTATATACGCTTTGGGAAGAAAATCGTGAGCTCAGATTTAATGTGAACAGCAGCCGGAGGCACAGATCTGGAGCTCAGAAATGAGCTCAGAAATGCACTCGCTCAGACTCAGAATTCAGAAGCTCTTGCAAATGTTGGTGTGGGAGAGGACACCCGAAAGGACAGCGGCTAGCGAGAGAATGTGACAGAGGAGGAAGAAGAGTGTAAACTGAGTCACAACAAACAGAAACAGGAGGCTGGGGTGTCATGATGTCAAAGGAGAAGGCGTCAAGTGGCCCCAGTGCTGATGAGAGGCCCGATTAGCTGAAGACCGCCATTTACCCACGGGGCCTGGTAACCAGAGAATGGCACACTGTTAAGAAATGGACCATATGTAGCTATAAGCCATTCCAGAGAAACCAGAAGAGCATGGGCTGCTAACATCCCTGGGAATTTGTGTCCCTGCCCTTTGCACATGCTGTTACAAGCTATTTCTCAAAGAGGCTGAACAATCAACGCTGTGCCCGCGGCCCCAGAGCAGGAGGGACGGCAGCAGGACCCCACACCGCTCTTCTCCCCACACACATCCTCCCTGGGACTATGGCTGACACCAGTGGCCAGAGCGCCCTCCAGAATGGCCTCACCTAATTCCAAGTCGT
Organism: Solenodon paradoxus; assembly: GCA_004363575.1. NCBI lineage: Eukaryota > Metazoa > Chordata > Mammalia > Eulipotyphla > Solenodontidae > Solenodon > Solenodon paradoxus. Next base: position 16,337 of record RJWH01005436.1, read on the forward strand.
GTCTTCTCTGAGGTCCCTGCAGGGCCTGGTCTGTCCTTCCCACAGCTCAAGGCTGGATGGGGAAAAATGTGTGTCTGAAAATGAATATAAAGTTACTTCTGTTAGCTAGCTACTGTGTGTGCGTGCGTGCACGTGTGTGAGCGTGTGTGTGTTCAGAGAACATGCTAGAAGAAAGGAAGAAGGCATGACAGAGCAAAGAAAGAAAAATCAGCTCTATCTCAAACCATCACCTAATTATCCGTAATACAAAAAAACAGCAGCTATAAAAATGAGATATGAAGACGACGTGGCTTTTGAAGTATCTCTGCAGAATCTTTAATGACAACTTAGTCAATGAAAAGTTCAGAGTTCACGTTCAGCATCTGGTATGGGGCTGGTCATTGCCCCCATGAAGAGCTAGGAAGACAAGTGTGAGCAGTCACGGATCGGAGGCAAGGAGGTGAAATGTACTCTCCAGTGGCGCCCACGGGGGCCGGCGTAGGGTGCCTGTCCGGCGCTGGCAAACACTTTGGAGCTGACGCTATTCTTTTTCCTCCACAGCCAATCCAAACTCATCGTTATCGTCCCGGAACAATGGCCTAAGAGCAGGGATAATATGCTCAGTTCTACCTGTAGTCGTGGTTATAATCATAATTCAAAAACGCCAGTCCTGCAGTAAGTATGATTCTGCTTTCCCGACAACTCCAGTCCTTACTCAGCATTGCTCCCGGGTCCCAGCTGCTCTCTTCTATTTGCAGCAAGTCTTCAGAAACTTGGGTGGCCCCTCTCTTTCTCTCAGCACACTCTGCTCATACCTGCCAGTCTAGCGGACCCTGGAGTCACAAAGAGGGGAAACCACTGCCCTGGAGACTCATTCTGGTTTTGTCCTTTCACTTCCCCCCTAACTTTCTAATATTTTCTCGAAGTCATGGAGGCTTGCTAAGTAATTCGAAAACATTTCTGAAGCAAAGGGCTCGTCTAATCTTTGCTTTGGAATTGGAGGAAAGACAAAAATGACAAGATGGCGGGGACAAGGGGCTGTTTTCTTGGAGGAGGGTAAGGCGTACTAAGGAATTTGAGAAACGGCATGGCCACAGGGGATTTTACCAGTTCGTCATTCTTCGGCACACATTTTTTGGATGAAAGATCAGGCGTTGAGGAAAGTAGAGCTAACTAGGGTATTTTTTCCTGTGAATTAATTAGTTTGGCCTTACACCAGGTAATCTCAATCCCTATAATGAAACGGGGAGGGACTGTTGGGGCAGAGCGAAGACCAGTCACCCCGAAGGGTCGCTGACCTGTCTTGGAGTAGAAAGCAGGCATACTGAGCAAAGACAATTGAAGACCAACACCTGCTGACTTTTCCAACCTTTAACTTGCATGCGTGTGTGGGTCTAATACAGACTGTTCAGCCTGACCGCTCTAGTTCAGACCTTCTTTAGTACTATTGACATTTGGGACTAGATAATCCCTCGCTTTAGGGTGCTGCTCTGTGCACTGCAGAATGCTGAGCATCATCCCTAGTGTCTACTCACTACCTGCCACTACTCACTACTTTCTCCCCCGATATACTTTGCTTATTGTAACCTCTTCCACGGCTGCATCATTCTGCCATCTTGAAACGCCTCCTGCTCATCTCTTTACTCTTTTTCATTTCTATGAAACAGGACTTTTAAGTTCACCCTGTGTCCTAGTACTGGGCTAACTCCTTAGCTTGATCATTCCGTTTTTGGATCAATCTGAAGGACTTAGATTAGGGTCACGAATAGGTCACTCTACGAATTTTGTGACATCCTAATTGGTCTCCATACCTCTTACTGTCAGTCATCCTACTGACCCAGAGTCAAATTTCTTAAAGAATTCCTTCTCTGTCGTCATTTTCCCACTAAAAAACTCAGAAGATAACCCAGTGCCTACATGAAAAGCTCCCAAACTTTTAACTTCCACGTTCTAGCTGATTTCTTCAGTCGCAATATCCCCAGTTCTTTCCATGGTTCTTTCCATGACTGTCTCCAGAAACTTCATGTGTGTTCATACTACATGTCAATACATGGAATCCAAGTTTCGTCTCACAAGTTCTACATACAGTGGATCCTATCTGGGGTCTGGAATGTTCTTTTTAAGGGAGGTCTAACACAGCATAAGCTTTTGTGAGTTACACTGTTAACTTCTAACAACTTGGCGTTCATAAAATCCTCAGGCCTTTCCATGCAAGAGAAACACTGGAGCATTGGAATCCAAGAGACTGGGAACCAGGGTGGTCATGGCCTCCATAAACAGTTCGGTGTTGACTAATAAAGCTTCCAGTGACACCAGCAACACCAGCTCAAGACATGACTGCAGAGTTGCCTTTAAAAATAAAGAAAAGTGAAACATAACACCTGGAATTTATACAAAAGGTTAGGCTTGGTGAAAGCATGATTTCACTTTAGTCTTATACAAATCACTATGAGCCAGATCTTTTCATCTTCATTTTACGGGAGAGACATCCATGGCTTCCAGAACTTAAGCGATTTGCCTGAGGACAGACAGAGAAGGTGCCAACAACAGGACTCAAACTGGACCTAAGCACAGGCTCCATTCTCCACACTGTAGCAACCTCTTTCTATTTCCCGTTTCCTGTTTTCATTTCCACTGCTTGCTGGCTCCTCAGGATGCTCTCCTAGGATGTCTCCCTCATTTCTGCAAATGACCAAGAATTTCCCTGCTTTCCTTTCCATCTTAAAAGCCTTCTCAGTCGACTGATACTTCCTGAGGAAGCCATAAATCCATTCTTCTATGGAAGCCTCTTGCCACCATCTTGTCCACTTCAGGTTCAATCTCTGAACTGTTGGATCAGTGCTATCTCCACAGTAAATTCTACCCTGGCTTCATTTTCATGCACCAGGTCTTACATTTGTAACCAAATGGTAGATTTATTGAGCGAAGCAACCCTGCCTGGGACCTCTTTGCTTGCCCCACACCTGAAACAGTGCCTTGCTCCATCACGTTTGGCTGTTGGGGACAACTGGTGCCTGATTTTTCATGTCGTGAAAATGGAGAGGTTCGTTCGTCCTAAATTCTCTCATAACTTAAGACTTCCCTTGCAATTCTTCAGTCATTGAGATAAATAGCTACAATATTACCTTGTTTTAGGAATACCCTTGAAATAAAACATTTAAACTGAAAAATGCTCCCCAACACTGGGAATTTAGTGTTTGAAGTACTTGCTGATTTTCTGTTGGTTTGTTTCCTCAGATCCCACAACCATCTGAGACTAACTTCTTGGAACCTCCTCAGAGGGCCATTATTGTCCAACTTGGAGAGCCATGAATCTCTTAGACATGGGAGCCCAGGATGGTGACGTGATCTGTAGAGGCAAGAGTCAGCATCCTGATTTCCTGGTTCCGGTGCTTCTGGAAACAGACAATATCAAGTCAACTTTATAAAGACTTGATCAATATTGGTGGAGGATTTCATAGTGATAAAAGCCATCCAGTGGGAATATGTGGGAGGTCACGATGAGGAGAATGAAAACTGCCCATTGTGTAGCAGCGTCTTTTGTTTTACCATGTTCTCCTTTGTGGGGCTCCTACTTCTCAGTAAGGTTCAGGAGAAAGTCGATCTCTCCAAAACGAATTTTTTTCTGACATGTCTAATAAACAACTTAAGCAAGAGTCAGCGTGGAGAGGAACAGTTTGGTTTAAAGATGGAGCATTCTACTAGTTCATATTGGACTGATAGTCTCCATAAGTGACTTTAAATTAACTTAACCTCATTTATGCAATGTTTACAAAAATCTTATTTAAAACACACACTGGCGTGCCCTGGCGGCCTAGTCATTAAGTCTACCAGGTACAGAGTACAGAACCCACGCGCCTGGGTTTATCCTGGAGCTGAAGGTAACGCCCAATGTGAAAAACTAAATAAAAATTTAAAAAACAAAATGCTTCTTCCTCCTTTCTTTCTGCCTGCCTTCATTCCTTAAAATAAATACCAAAAGCTTTCATTATATATTAAACAGCAAACTGTCTTTAGGAAAAAAGATGGAAGCACTGAAAACATTTTTTTTTTTTTTTTACTACTCAGGGAGTGCCAACATTCACTTACTTTTATTTAGTTGTTCAACTTGGTTGTTACCCTTCGTCTCTGGTCATGAACCCGGGTCCTTGGAAGGTATGCGGACTGCGCCTGGCAGGCTTAAACCACTAAGCCACCAGGGCACGCCAAAAACATTATGGGCAATCCGAGAGCTCTACAGTGACTCTTCTCTAATGTGTCTGGATCCTTCTGACATCAGAGAATTGAAAAGAAAGAAGTGAACAACTGCCGTTCCTGTTATTTTTCATGACTCCTCTGCAATCGCCTTCACAACTCGCTGGGCCACGAGTGGGCGTGTCTTCCCGGGGGGTGGGGGGGGACACGGGGGGACTGGACATTCTCATCTGAGTATCTGGAGTTGGAAAGCAAGAGTTAAACAAATTTCTCAAATGTGGCTTTTTTTTTTTTTTAAAGGAAAGGTGCGGGCAAGAATGAAGGCAAGTAGGAAGGCAGAGAGAGACAGGAGGTGCATTTTTATCTTATTTAATTTCGTTTCTTGGTTGTTCCTCATGATCCTGGGACAGTAACCCAGGTCCTTGGGAGGTACATGGATTATGTTAATTTTTGCCTATTACATTTAATAAATGTCATAGTATGATTTTTCAGTTTTATTTTACTTTTATTATTCTGATATTTTTCTGTTATGAATAAAATTATTTTTAAAAACAAGCAGCTACTTTGTAATTTTGACTTAAGAATTTTATCTATATATGGGATGTGAATAAAACAATGACTAGACCAACTCGTTGTGAAAGGCCAGCAATTTGCAAAGGGGATAATTAAGCAAACCATGCTTTACAGTAATAGCATGTAAATCATGGGTGAAAAAATACTGGTCCAGAGGCTGTTGCATTCTGGGAACTATTATGGTTTGTATTCCATCATCCCCACTAATCTGCAGGCACTGGACTCTGCCTCCCACGCATCATTTCACTTAGTACCCGTTCTGATGGAGATTCTACTACATCTCACATATGGGAAAACTGAGACTTAAAGTAAAATGGCTTCCTACAGGTCACAGGACTGAGGTTTCAGCCGAGACACAGCACACATCTTGCTCCTGTGAGACTAGTGTTTCCGAGTGGGAGCCACTGGGTCTAACACCAAACCGAAGCACTAGTGGTTTCCCCCTCAGGACGCTGAGCTCAGACATCCTCACAGTCACAAGCTTCAAGACCGCTCCCTCTCAGGCAGCAGGGCTGGGGGGAGAGCAGGACTGCAGCCATTTTAAGTCGCTCTTGCATACTGGCCCCACCATGTCACCAGGTGGGCCGTCTCTGCAGCAATGCGCACCTGCACGTGAACTTCCTGTGAGAGAAACCGATCATCTGATTTCAAGGGGCGCGGGAATCATCTTTGATTCTGATTCCAACAAAACCAAGAACTACCACACATCTGGGCCCACACTGTTTCCAGGACCCAGTGGCCTAAAGGTTTCATAGACCATTCACCTCAGCAGGTTCGTGCCTCCTCGTGACTCCCAGGGGGCTCTTTAAAGGGCGCCAGGAATAAATACACAACCAGTAGAATCCAACTTGACTTTGGGGGGAAACTTTTAACTTACTGCTGTAAAACCCAGGGAGAAGAAATACACTGTCTACTGACCAGTTAATATAGACATCAAATATATCCACTGATCACAACATATATAAAACTGTATGTAAAGGAGAAAGTGAGAGTGCAATGGCCCAGTTCTTGCTGAATAATGAGAAGGGAAGAGAAGTCCCTTGCACGTACACTGTCAGGAGGCCACCAGAGTCGCCGGACTACTGCACTCGAGGGACATGGCAATACAGCTCCCTCGACTTTCCCGTGAGTTTGCAATGTCTGCAGCACGTTCAGTCCTTATCTTGTTTATCTGTGGAGGAGGGGTTTCTAGGAAGATTTAGCAGGGCTTCAATTTTCTTAGCATCATCCTGGGGTTGATTTTTCTGTAAATTGCTTTCAATTTCTCCAGGGAGGAGTTCCGTAAATTGTAGTCGGGCTTTCCTGCAGTCAAACGAGGACAAGGATGTTATCTTTATTTCTCAGAGATTTGTTCTTTTAAGACAGTATTTGTCTTTCTTCTCTGCAACTTAAGAGCAAACACTGCTCCTTACACTTTAAATACAGTACTTTCTCCCCTCTCCTCACCTGTCCCATTAGATTCTCACACTACCAAAGGGACAGTGTGGCGTGAGCAGCTCTGACCCATAACATACTGCAGAGTTCCTGCAGTGCGAGGTGCGGGAGCTAAGGTGTGAGCTTTGCCACATGGCTGTCCTCGTCCCCTCAGGGCCGGGGGATCCCCGTCGCCACTGTTAAACTCTATTGCCAGATCTTGTAGGAACTGGACGAAGGCTCAGATAACGATAATCTATGTAAGGAAAAGTCAGCAAGGTAGGAAAACACACTAGATGTGGACTTAATGAAGAGTTAAAATCGATTTCCAAAAGGCAAATCAAGTCTTTTTCTAAATCAAGCATTACATCTTCCTTTCCTGAAGTGACTATCTGGGTCACCTAAGACTTTTCTTCTCAACTTTTCAAAATCAGATTTGTCCATTTCTTCGTCCACGTCTCTATAGCCCATTTTCTCCATTTTTCTGCAACTTTTCACTCTTGGATTTCACTATTATTTTCAAGCAAAGCAGCAGACATAGAAAAGTCTTTTAACTATTAAATTAAGTCTCCTCAGAGAACGACGACAACACATACACATAAGACATACAAATGTCACATCTGTATGTATGTATATGTCACCTATACATTCTGACACTAGAGGGAACAGGAGGAAGTTTTCATCCTCCTCAGGCGCATGGTGGCCATGACAGTCACTGCCTAATTCCTCTCTGTGTAGAATCTGTGAACGTGGAGAATTTATATGCTCTGTACTGTCTATAGATGTAGAAGCCCATGGGGATACCACCTTTTAAATAAAGCCAGGTAAAGCTCACTTGATACTGGGCATTTTCTTGGGGTCATTTCCTACACAGTCAAAGAACAAAGGAAGAGAAAAATTATGCAACCAAATTAGATCTCCAACTTTCTACCTTTGTGTGTGTGTGTGTGTGTGTGTGTGTGTGTGTGTGTGTGTACGTGCGAGTATTTTCTAAGGTGAAGATCCTCATCCGACTGAAAATAAAAGCGGTGCCTTTGGTTTCCCATCCTGCTTCATTAAAAAAGACTGCAAGACCAGGTACAGTCCCCACTGGGCGGCTCCATAAAATTCAACTCTTCTGCGACGTGACTGGCAGTTTGGAGTCTGTGGTCTAGAGAATAGCACTAAGGCCGGGGCAGGAAAGTCAGACGCCCCCCGTCTGAGCATGCTCCTTACCACTCTTGCAGTTTCAGCTCATGGAGGGCTCTCTGATTCTTCTCTGTCCTCTCCTGAACGGTCTCACCAAGGTACTTCTGAAGGACCATCAAGAGGCTCCCGACAGGAGCTCTGAGGAGGAGGCAGAGGGCGAGTGGAGGCAGAGAGAGCAAATGAGAAAACCGCACCAGCGTCCCCGCTAAGGCCTGAGCAACACCTGCTGGGTTACTCACTGACAGCGTGGGGACATTTGCTAATTAGTGTCCTCGTCAAATAAAAAAAAAAAACATTAAAGCAATTTCCTTCCTGGTTTGAACGATTGAGGAAAACAATTACTGTGGCTTCTTAAAAATTAACTGGCATGAGAACAGCAGGAATATATAGTTGGCTCTGGTTTTATCATGAATGACAAATAAACCAGGAAAAACTATATATATACTAGTAAGTAGCTTTATACTGAGGGTTTCTCAGAAATGAAATCACTACAAGGAACACTACCAGGCATTGAAGGCTACCAAGGATGCAGGGCATTCTGGGTGAGAGAAAGATGTTCCTGGTTTGAGGGGTGAAGTCACCAAAATATCCTCAAAGTCAAGTCTGTCACCACCCTCTTATCCAGAGGGCAAGAGTTACCCACTGAGAAACTGATGTAGGTGACAACTACTACGTAACGAAGAGGGTTTGGTTCATGCATTCTCAAAGAGAAGGAATTTTTGATTCTAATTAAATTTTCTCTGGCTACAACCTAGGTGACCTCATTGCAAAACATTATTTTTGCTGAGTGGTGCTATCTGTCAATCTATGAACAGACAGAGAAATGTGGCATGCACAAGGGAGCATTCTGCAGCCTGAAAAGGGAGATCCTGTCACACTCTACGACATGGATGACATGCTAAGACATTCTGCTAAGTGAAATAAGCCAGTTACCAAAGGGCAATACAACGATTCCGCTCATATTGAGTCTAAAGTAGTCAAAATCACAGAAACGGAAAGTTGATAGCCAAGGGCAGGAAGGTGGAGATGGAAGATAAGATGAAAAAGCTAGCGAGATGCGTTATACAACAATGTGGGCACAGAGAATGATCCTGAACACTTGAAAATGCTTAGGATGGTAAAAAAATTTAAGCTACGTACTTTGGAGCACAAAGAAAAAATTATTTTTGTTGCAAATGTCAACCATTTTTTCCTTCAAAACCAAGCTGGTATTTTGAGAGTACAACAAAAATGTCAGCAATGGGTTCTGATCTGCTGACTTAATAAAATGTTTTAATTAAAAGCCCATAAATCTAAAACGTTACATCCTTCTGTAAAGGAGGTGGGAAAAGAAGTGGGGAGGTGGAAGAGAAGGAAGAGCCCTTCTATTCAGGTCAATGTTAACTAATAAAAACAGATGAAAGGACTGAACTAGCAAACTAGTGTTTGATTCACTTTCTAACGGACTATGGATCACAGTGGATCAGCGAAACCTCTGGAAAAAAGATGGCTGCAGAGCAGCTGTCAATCACATCCCACAGAAAACTTACCAGTGGGGGGGGGGGGGTGTTGCTTTGCAATGGAGAAAATTACCAAGGACCAGGTATGACAGGCAGAACTTTTTTAATAGCCTGCCATGTGTTCCTGCCCTCAACTGTGAATATGAGCTATTATGCCCGTGATTATATTATGTTATATAGCAAAGCAGATTTTATAAATGCAATTAAATTACCAGTCGGCTGAATTAGCCATCAAGGAGTTTATCTGGATGAAATCTTTAAAAGTAAAGTCTTCTCTGTTGGTGGCAAAGTGAAAATAGATTCAAAGTATGTATGCGTGTGTATGCATTTATGTATGTGTACATATACAGATATTTATACACATGCATACATATATATGTGATAACATAAAATCTAAATAGTGACTTTATCTTAGATAGTTGCATTCAATCAATGCTAAATTATTTACTATGCTATCACTGAAGAATGCTCTTCACCCTCAGAGAGATATCCTGAAGTATTTGAGGGTAAAGTATAATGAGGTCTCCAATGGTTGAGCCAAAAAGAAAAGAGAGAAAGACATACATATCTCATGTGTATATGTGTATACTGAGATAGAAAATAAATATGGCAAAATGTTAATAATTGGTGCTTCTAAGTGAAGGACAGATGGACAATCAATGGAGGATCCATTCGACTTTTCTGTAACTTCAAATTTTCTGTAACTTCAAATTTTTTCTAAGTAAAAAGCTGGAGAAGAAATGCAAAACAAATTTATTAAGCTACACAAACAAGACCTGATCAACATTTTTATTTTATAGAACGTACTTGTTAACTGCCTGTTTCTTTTTCCTGCTCCTTATGAGCATCTTTATTCAAATGACAAATAGTTGCAGGTGTTAGTGAGATTAAACAGTTTTATCCAAGAAAACTGGAAGCAAAATAAGCAATTGGGATAGAGTTAGAATTAGACAAACACGGGAGACCTCAAAGGATTAAATTTGTTATTTAGAAAGAAATGAGAGTCATGCCCGAGTGGCTCAAGCACTAAGCCCATGGGTGGGGTGGGGACCAGCAAAGTCCAAGGAACCAGGTTCAAGACCAGGGCCGGGGGGAGTTGGGGGAACAACCAAAAAAATAAACAAAATACAAGTGCTTCCTCTTCCTTCCCTAAAAAGAAAAAAATGCTTCTTCCTCCTTTCCTGTCCTTCCCTCTTTAGGAAAATAAAAGAAAAAAAATAAGATTTTGAAATGGCAAGGCATTGTGGACTTGTGTTAATTTAGAATCAGATCATACGGACACTTACCCCAGCAAGGTTCCAATTATGCCACCGGCTAGCAAGCCACGCACCCCTAAGTTTATTCTAAAAAGACTTCCCGTGACAGCTATTTAAAGACAAACAAAAAAGGCAGTTAAACCCGCTTCAAACATGAGAATTCCATTTTTAAAATTCTCCTAAAAGAACATGGACCCCCAAGTACGTTTTCTGAGGCCAGTATTAATATTCCACTACAGTCCACATTTCCTGAATCGACAATGTCATGACAGCTAACTTCTTACCCACCCTGCAAATTCAAAGAAAGTCACTGTACGGATCAAATCTTTAACCTGTTTTATGGGTCTACCGTCATACTCATTTCAAATTTGCTGACCCCCAACCCCTGCCCCAAACAACTAATTTTTTCACTTCTGCTTTGTTCATTTCTTCCTTCTTCAAGGAAATCTTCCCCAAATAAACAACAAAACCAGCGCTAGCCCCGTGGCTCCCGGCCTCATCAGCTCAGCGGCTGACACAGCTCTCAGGCAGGCCTGCAGGATCCTGGGCCCGCCGTGCCCCCTGGTGGCCAGGACCATTTTCCTTCTCGCGAGAAAGAACAGATGCGCCCAGGTTCGGCGCCTGAGCACAGCCAAGGAAAGCCATCTCAGGCGGCAACGTGATTAAAAAAGGACAGTTGACACCATAATGATGGGTGCACGCCATTATACATTTGTCTAAACGTTGTGAATGTCTAACATCAAGAGTGACCCCTAAGGGAGACTATGGATTTGGGGAGACAAAGAACAGATGTGGGTTCTTCACAAAAAATGTGGCCCTTTGGTGTGGGAGTCACAGAGGAGGTTCTGTGTATCACGTGTGGTGGGGGGTGTATGTGGGGGGTTAATATGTAGGAAATCTTTGCATCTTCTGTTTTATTTTGTTGTAATCCTAAAACTGGTCTAAACATGAAGCTAACTTTTAAAAGGGGCAGGGGAAGAAGAGGCAGTGGAGAGGCTTAGAAACCAAACCATCCCCCAAGAGACTTATACAGGACCATGTTTCCTGTGAAACGCATCAGTTTACTTCATCTTTTTCCATGTAGATTTTCTTAAATGCCTTTTTCTTGCCTGAATGCACTGGCTAAAGTCTCCAGGATAATGCTGAATTCAAGTGTATTCCTCTCAAATATACACTTGAATACATGTGTTTATATGTTTGCCTTATTCTCAGTCTTAAGGAAAAAAATCATTTAGTCTTTTATCCATTAAATAAGACTTTAGTGGGCACGCCCTGGTGGAGTAGTGGTTGGATCCATTGCTTCTGAAAGAGCACAGACCAGGTACCCCTGGGTTCGAGGGGAAACCACCAGTCTAACAACGAAGTAAAAACCGGATGGAGTGCTTCTTCCTCTCTTCCTGCCAGCCTGCTCACTTCCATCCCTGCCTGCATCTTTTCTTTAAATAATGAATATTTAAAAATAAATGACATTAATCGCAGGCTTTTCATAGAGGATCTTTATTAAGTTCTAGAAGTTTCCTTTTATTCCTAGTTTGAGGTTTTATCTTTTGTGAACATGTTTTAAACTAATAATTTAGTTTATTAACTTGCCACAGGAAGATTCAGGTTTTTTATATCTTGAGTACATTTTATTGATTTGTATCTACTTGGTCAGTCTCTCACTGTGCTGATTGTGCTTTTCCCATGTTTGGTTTCTTCTTTTTCTGTTCTACGTTTAGTTCGCTGAGCTTCACTGTCCTTTCCTTCTGTCTCTACCTTTAATTGTGTTGTTTCCTCTGCTCTTTCTTCTAGTTTTTAAAGGTGGAATCTTGGATTATTCACTTGATATCTTTGTTCTTTAGTAACTTAAGTGTTAGTTAAAAATTTCCTTCTGTGTACTAATTTGACTGTGTCTCATAAATTTTGATAAAATGTACTTTTTCTCATCACTCAATTCAAAATACTTCTCATTTTCCTTATGATTATGATTCCTCTTTGGTCTATGGGCTAATTATAAATGTGCTAATTTCAAATATTTGTGGAGTCTCCCCTGCCTGCCATTTTTTAAAAACTTCATTCCACTGAGGTCAGAGAACATACTTTGAATGATTTTAACCCTTTTAAATGTATTAAGACTTAACCCTATGGCCTTGCAGAGGGACTCTGCCCCTACTCCCTCTCTGAGTGTCTTTCCTGTGCTCCCATAATTCCCTATACATAGTCTAATCACAGCTCTTATAACACTACTTTGGCTGCTTACTTGCACTGTTTTCCAATTGGATGATTTCACTCAAACTCAAAGAAAGCATTTGCCTTTTGTATCATAATTGTTTGACCCATAAGAGAGTAAATGCTTCTTGGCTAAGTATAAAACATAGTGAACTAAGAATAGAGAAACCTATCTCAGTCAATATGCATTTTTATTTATGATTCTCCAGGGAAATTGGAGCTGCAGACACACTGACCATTGAAAGACAGGTTAGGTCGGAGCTGAACAAAATTGGCTGTGGGAGAGGGAAGGTGGCTTCAGGAAGAGGGACTGATGCACATAAAGGAAGAGCGTGCTGGGTGTGGGACGCTCCAGCAGACTCACAGGACTGGTGACTCACAGGATGGTGTGTGAGAACCCATCCAGAGTCGACACTAGGGTGATGGGAAATGTGGAACAATCTCAAGTTGAAAGGTGTTATGATCCTATTTATATTTAAAAAACACGACCAAGGCAGCAGTGGGGATGGAACAAACCAAGATTAGAAACAGGGAAGACCTAATAGTAGCAATGGGAATACAGAAGAGGTGTGGCATGGCTATCAGGTTGTCTGCTCCCTCCTGCTGAGCACAGTCCACACCCAATACAAGGACCCGGGTTCACAACCCATGGCTGGGGCAACAACCAAGATGAACAACTGAATAATATATTTTTAGAAAATACTTTCCTCTTCCCTCTGCCTGCCTGCCTGCCTACTCGCCTTCACTCCTGCCTGTACCTTTTCTTTAAAAACAAAACAAAACAAAAGAAGAGGAGCAAGGGTCCATATGTATTTAATGATAGAACTAGAAGTTTAGAAAAAGGGGAATGAAAGGCAGAACCCTAACATTACTTAATTTCCAATTTTGTTTCACAGGGGAGACCGTGGAGAACCTAGCAGCAAGGGCGAGAATGGAAGTAGAGGGAGGAGGAAAAGCTCTTGATTTACACACAAGCACCCAAGTCTACTGAACGGTCATGTAAAAATGCTCACGAGTTAAAATGGGCAAGTTCCTGCCGCTCCAATGCTAATAATGCCAATTTTGAACTTTTAAAGTGCTTTTCACTAAAATGTCAAGTGCAAATTACGAGTCTGTGTGTTCGCTTGTACACAGCGCCCAAAAGAGCACAAGCGATGACGCCAATGAGCTGGAAGATGAGCGAGGCTGAGTGCGGGGAGAGCAGCTGAGGGGTCCTTAGACACCTTCAGCTTTACACCTCTGTTAGCTGGAAATCCCTTCCAGATACACAGTGAGAGAAGCTAGTGCACGTACCTGCACTTCTGTGTGCGACAGAACTCACACAGTGCTTGATGCAGGTGACCGCTAACATCGTTTACTTTTCTGGAAAGACGTCAGCTCATTTTTCCTTTCACTTTTCCTTTTTATGTCCATTTTAAAGAGGGTATCGCTAGCAGAGGCAGAGCTTTTTTACAGCAAACTCCGAGCTCTTCCCAGTTCTACTGCATCTTACCCACCTCGTCTCCAGCCACTCTTCCCCTCACTCACAATGGTCCATATTATGGACACATTATCCTGATTTTGAGGAGCTTTCTTGCTTTAGAGCCTTCACCCTCAACAGTCCCTCTGGGTCACTTTTCCTGCTGAGGCTTCCTCTGAAAGAAGGCTTCTCTGATGCGAGCAGTCCACATTAATCCCACTACCTCATTGCCTGCTACTTTCTGTGGGGTAACCCTTTTATCCCGTCCACGGTGGGCTGTCAAACTCCGTGAGGTCACCGACCTCTTCTGTTTTGCGCACCGGGCACACCAGGACCATGCACTGTGGGAATGCTGAAGGAGCTGTGATGAGATGCCAAGCCAAGAATTCAGAAGCTCTGTCATCTGAGCCCTTCTTTATCTGAGACTGAAAAACATAAACAAGAACGAAAATGTCTTACCTCCTGCAATGACAAAATGGCTTAGAGCATTCTTATTTCGGTACACGTTGAGGCCGGTGTTCACTGTGCTGGAAAAGAAGGAAGATGAGAACACACACTTTAAAGCACATCCCACGTACCTACCTGATGGCAATTGTCACTAAAGTGACAGGTATTCGCTTTCGAGGCTCCTAAACTGTCAAGCCCTGGCCCTGGTCTAGGCCCTTCAATGTAGTCCAGAGACCATGTGTTATGGTCTCCCTGGTGGGAGAACGAACCAAATAGCATCGGTCAGTCTTTACACAGAAGCTCTGGAGAAAGAGCTACTATGAATCACTTTCCCGCAGGTGTTCAGTTTTCATAATTCCGCTTGCTCAAAAGATGTGCTCCTCCCATAACACCAAGATGCCCCGTGACAGCTGAGAGGGACTTACTTGAAGAGAGTCACAAACACGGCAGTCCTCCAACTCCAGCGCCAGCCGTAGCGGATGAAGCCTCGCGTGGCGGCACGGTGTGCGGATTGCTAGAGTCGAGAGAAAGGCTGTGAGATGCCAACACGCTGACACTTCTTTCCTCTAGAGCTTTCCTCTAGGCACGGCAGCGGTGGATTAGGCAGGGACGCCTGAACACCAGCAGATCTCTAGCAATACCACTGTTTAAGAAACGCAGCCTGGCGCAGCCCGGTGGTCGGGCGGAGAAGGCCACATACATCCCAAAGACCCTCTCTCTCCCTTCCTGTCTACTCGCCTTCGTTCCCGCTCGCACCTGTCTGTTAAAAAAAAAAAAAAAAAAAGCAATGAAGCTTATGCAAACGTCTGATAGGCATCCTATTCCATCCGGAGATGGACAGGGATCAGAGACCTGCCAGCATCAACCAAGTCATCTGTGAACTGAGCATCAACCAAGAATCTACTTGGCAAACACCAGGATAGATATAAAGTTAGTATTAGGTTGACTTTTCATATTCAAGAAATCTTGGAGAAAATACAATCATGAAACAAAATAAAACTAAACACAAAAGTGTGCCCTGATCTCAGGTGATAAGCCAGCAGCTGGGGAGAAGACCATGGACCTGAGGACCCAGATTAGAGACCTAGGGTTAGGGTGGGGGGAACAACAAAAATAAAGTGCTTCCTTCCCCTCTTTCTTTCTTCAAAATGCTTCTTCCTCTCCTTGCCTTCCGCTCTTTAAAAAAGAAAAAAACATGAAACAAAAAAACAGCTGAGTAGACAGTAAGTTAAAAGGTAAGGAGTAAAATCAAACAGATTTACAGGAAAGGAACAGAAGAAAAAAGAATATTTGCTGACCATTTTCTACATAAATGTTGAGCCAACATATCTACGTCAATTCTCTTTACAACATTTTCATTTAAGGAAGATGTATTAGTTTTAACTAAAACATAGAGAGGAAGATCACTCAGCTGATAAGGAACAAAAAAAAAAGTGGAAGGGAGACCATTTTCACTAGACCACCCAGGAGCAAGTCTGGCATAAGACTGTGAATGAAAGTTTGGATTTTTAGAAAAATCTCGGCAAGGCGCACCCTGTTGGCTTAGTGGTTTAGTCTACCGGGTGTAGTTCTCATACCTCTCAAGGTCCCCAGAGCCAGGGGAAAAACCAAGATGAACAACTAAATAAAACAAATAAGGGTACTTCCTCCTCCTCTCTCTGCCTGCCAGCCTGCTTGCCTCCATTCCTGCCTGCACCTCTCCTTAAAAAAAAAATATTGAGCAAAGCCCGATGTGGATCCTTAATAACTGTACGATATCAGGCAAGTCAAACTCATATTGAAAGGTATGAGTATGGATTTATGGTTCCTAATAAATCAGCACATAAACACAGAACTAGATACTGCTGTATATACAAGTATGTGCATTTTCCTAACTTGGCCTAGTCAAGGGGGCCTGACACCCTAGAGGCAATGAGCACACCTAGCGCCAGATCTTGGTTTTTAAATACCATTTTCTAGTAAAGAAACTAGGGCTCTTTGGTAAAGAGGCGAATTCCAGGGCTGGTGCTAGAACAGTAAAAGATGAGCCAGGAATGTCCCGCTGTGCCATAAAGGGTAGGCGCGCTCAAATGATAGAGACACGTCAAAAGGACACAGGAGAGGGACTGATGGGGCGCCAGGTGTCCAAATCGAGCTCATTTTGGGCATCTAAATAAATCATGATAATAATAAATGATAAACCACAGAATAAAATAAGAATCGCTAAGTCCACAGTGATAAAAATAAATGGTGGAGAAGGAAAAGGAAAGTTCGTCCTTACAGCAGAAATTAAGCAGCAAACTGTACAAGGAATGATGAAATGGCTATTTGACAAACGTCACAGTAATAACTGTTTATAAGACAAAACTCATCATTGAATGCTATAGCTAAAGAGTCAAAATTTGATGAAAATCAGGACAATTACCTAGTCTCAAAGTAGTTAAGTATCCAGAAGATACATATTAATTACAAAGGGGAAAATGAGTCATTTTCCAGATGGCTATTTACAGATAAACCTGGCAGAGACCATCTTGACCAAGTGACTAAATCAAACATCCCAAGTGGAGGGACAGACAGACATCCTACATGTCTTCTATGACATCCTGAGAAGGAAACAACATCAATTCTAGGGTATTCCTGTGAAAACATACATCTAATCACAAGAGAATATCAAACAAATCCAAGTAGAAGGACATTCTTCAAAATAAACGGCCCAAAGTCTTCAAAAATGTCAAGGCCATAAAAGTCAAAGAAAAACAAGAGAAACTGTTCCAGATTAGAGGACATTAAAGAGGCAGGCCAGACCAGCTCAATATCTGATCCAGTATCAGAATCTGGACCAGAAAAAGATCTTATTATTTACTTTCATTTATTTTTAAAGATTTTTTTTTTTAAAGGAAGAAGCATTTATCTACTTGTTCATCTAGTCCGGGACATGAACCTGGGTCCTTGGGACGTATGAGGACTGAGACCACTGGAGGAAGCAGACCTGACTGCCACTACACCAGGACATGCCTTTCATTACTTTTTAAATGAATTATCTCAGTGGCACACCCAGCACAACTGCCTTCAAGTCTCTCTCTCTATGCATCTGTGCTAATTTGCTGATCCAGATAATTCTATTGTGGTTGCATAAAAAGGCCACGATTTTAGGAAATATGTTGAAGTATTCACTGTGTCTATCACTTACTCTCAAGCAGGCCAAAAAAAATAATAGTATGCATTATACAGAGGGAGAATGACAAAGCAAAGCTGGTAAAATGTTAACATTTCAAGAAGCTGGGCGAAAGGTATATAGGAATTCTTTGTACAACTTTTGCAAGTTTTCTGTATCTGTAAATGCTTTTTCCTTTAGTCATTAAAATATGTAATAAAGTTCAAATTGTAGCACTGTTTTCCATTGCTATGAGAAGTATGGTTTCATGGCATGCTCTGATGGTTTAGTGCTTAAGTCCGCAACCTCTGGCCGGTGCAGTCCACATACATCCCAAGGACCTGGGGTCACAAGTAGGGCTGGGGGAGGGGACAACCAAGAAAAATTCTCTGTTTATCTCTATTTCATAGATATAGACATCAAGACGCTACCAAGGTGCATGGCTGGCCCAAAGAGCTAACGTTTCTGCCTGACTTTTAATTAAAACAGAAACCTCTGAGCAGGAACTTCCTCACTAACAGGACTGAGGCACAGACCCAAAACATAATAAATAAGCACACACCCTCTAAATTGCGAAGTGCAAAGTGAACTGCTAATTTGGTTTAGCCCCCAGTACCTTTAGGACACCAGCCAGTACTTACGACAGCATCGAACTGGCTGTGATAAATTTCTGCTTGACTCTGCTCGATGTAACGCTGTTTAGCATGAATAAAAGCGGGTATTCCCCCATAGGCCCAGCCGATGATGCCTGCTGAAACCGCTGCCTTGTAAATATTCTCAAGCTCTTTGGAAGATCTCTGCTGTTCGCTAAAACGTCGAAAAGACAATGTCGTTTGGGGTTAATTTATGGATATTCTTTAAAGGAGTCTGATCAAAATTATCTCAAAAAAGTGCAGTTCCTGCATCTATAAATCTAAATCTCTTAGGAAACTAATTCTTCAACGCTGTAACTCTTTACATAAAGAGTGCAGCTGTATCACAACTGCACAATTCTCCATCAAAATTAATCAATATCCTGTGAGCAGTTAGGCTTGTGGTTTCTTTTGCTAAGGCAGTGATTGGAAGATGGTACCCTAGAAGCTTGGTGAGGGTTAGTTTGAGAAAATTCACTCTTCATTATACTTAAGTATATTTTTTTCTAGACTCATAGATTTATGTTCCAATAAATAGGTCATTTTTAAAGTTGCTTTTCTTTGATGACTATTATTTCCTGTATCCCGCAACATAGGAAGAATTCGAGTTGGATGAGACATTGGTATTTCGTGCTGAATTTTAAGCTGAATTTTGGAAATTATGCAAACATGAGACTTTAGGGCAGTGTACGCAAGAAGGAAATTCTGGATGCATTAAAAAAAATCAAATCCCTGTATTTCTGAATATTTAACTTCTATGTTACACTCAAATGGGCCTCTACTGTAAAAAGCATTAAATGAAAAGCTCTCACTAAGCAGTGGGCAGCACAGATTAACCTAACAAATAACAACTAGGGTTTCATTAATGCATAATTCACAAGTCACAAACTAGAATCACTGATGCAGCTTCCAAGTTGTCCTCGGAAATTGCTGTAAGGAAAAGGTAAACGTGCGAGTATTGGATTCCTATAAATAATGGTCCTACTAAGAAAGTAAACTACTGTTAATCATTTACATCGCTAACTTCCTTTCTTCAGAAACTGTCCAGGTGTTTATCTAATTCTAATTGACAATAATTACAATTCCGGAATCAGAATCAGTGCACTGACATTTCTTCCACCTACAAGAGGGAACTCTAAATTAAACCTCAGTAAGCTATATATATATATTTTTTTTTTCTTTTTTTTAAGAAAAGTTGCAGGCAGGAAGAGAGGAAGAAGCATTTATTTTTGATTTTAGTTGTTCATCTGCTTGTCCCCTCCCCCACTTCTAGTTGTGACCCCAGGTCCTTGGGATGCATGTGGACTGCACCGGCCAGAGGTTATGGATTTAAGCACCAAACCATCAGAGCATGACACAAAACCATAATTCTCATATCAATAGAAAACAGTGCTACAATTCTGAACTTTATTATATATTTTAATGACTAAAGGAAACAACATTTACAGAAACACTTGTCTATGGTACAGCGCAGTAAAGAGAAAATGTAAAAGAACTGAAGATTCAATAACCCTATGGAAACTAGACTTGGTGGCAAGCATAATGCAGTCTATACAGATGGTGCTTTGTATGGCTGTATACTGGCGGTCTATGTTTTAAACTGTTTTCAATTAAAAAATGAAGATTCGACAAGTGTTGAATAAGCTTATCTCTTTCACCCTTTGAGAAATTCGATACTTATCTCCATGTGATAGAGAAATCGAGACGCTACCAGGCTGCATGGCTAGTTAGCCCAAACAGCTAAGACGGTGGGGAAACAGGGAAGCAGCCCAGGAAAGGACCTAGACTGTGACAGCGATGTGGCTGTGCTTCTGGTTCTGTTCCCTGCTGCTGCAGATGACAATCTCTGAGCCTTGGTTTCCTCATTCATGACAAGGAGGGAAGCATGAGTCACACTAGATTATGTTTCAAACTTCTTTCAACTCCAATATCTTGTGGTTTATAAAAATGATCCAAATAACCCTGTCTTTATAAATTGCATAGGCTCCTTCACAAGTATCACAAATACTGAAGGCCCAGTGAGAAGAGCAGCCTCGTCATCTTTAAAATAAAGATGAGGTGCACCCTGGTGAACAACGGTGCCTCCTGGTGCCTCCAAAGGAGCGCAGGCCACATACCCCTGGGGTGGAGTCCTGGGTCCAGGGGGAAACAAGCAGTGTGAACAACTACATAAATGCTTCCTCTTCCACTCCCTGCTTGCCTGCCTACTGCCCTTATTTCCTGCTTACACCTTTCCTTTAAAAAAAATTTCTGTAATAAAGGTGACGAAATCTAAATGAAGTAATAAAATACAACTTTGGCAGCTCCTTTGCCCAAACTCTCTCAGCAATAAAATAAAGCGCCTTGGTTTAACCAGTATCACAGAACAGTGTTCTTAAGCGCTTTGCAAACTTTTCATCAGCAGCTGATTAGCGAAAGAAATGAATTAATGAATTAAAAACCCTCCATTTAAAGATGTATCTTTATTTTGATATGTCAATATTTGCAGATCCAGCTACTGCCTTTTCTTTTATAAAATGATGAGACAAGAGTTGCTACTGTTTTCTATCTATTCCTTACGTGGCTGCGTAAAAACTGGACACCTCTCCGCCATCTCTCTACCCTTCATGTTTTCTGGCTGGGTGCGGGCCGCTGGTCATGAAATATCCAAGCTCGGGCTCCAGTGAAATACGAAAAAGAATACTGGAGTGGACTCCTGCAAACGGGAGTTCCAGGGTCAATTCTGACGAGTTAAGTCGCTCCGCGTTCCCCGCTCGGCACAATCCGGGGACGGCACGGACCGTATTCCCGAAAGAGCCCTTTCAGAACGCCGCCGGCCATACAACACAACTACCTAGGGGCAGAGACCCCATTTAAAAGCAAACCGCACCGCCCCCAGGGGGCCTTCGCCCCAGGAGACCCCAGGGGGTCCCTCCCACCGGCCCAGGCTTTTTACTCTTTGACAAACAGCTCCCGGAGGCGGTCCCATCCGGATTCCGGGAAATGGGATTCTGGGACGCAGGGAGGCAGCTTCTGGGGCTCCGCGGGGACCCCGGGATCCGCGGCCGCAGCTTCGGCCGCAAAGACCCGAGGGAGAGGCCCGAGAGCCCGGCGGAGAAAGCTCCGCGGCGCGGGCGGCCGCGCCTCCATGGCCCTCCCGGAACCTGCGGACACACGGGCGCTAACGGCGCCAGGGCACCGTGGGGCTCCGGGGAGCCGAGCGAGGAGAACCGGAGGCGAGCGGCCGCGTTCTCGGGCCACGCACAGCAGACAGCGCTTAAGGGCTCTCGGACACGAGACAGGAAGCCCCGCCCTCACCGGGGCAAAGGCCGAGGGGCGGGGAGAAGGCGGGGTCGAACGCACTTCCGGCTGGAGGCGGGGCCGAGTTCCGTGGTGCCGGGTCCGCCCCCGGAAGTGAGTTGGGTCCGAGTAACTGACCTCGGTGGTGTGACCCCAGCAGCCCCGGGCCCCTGGGCCTCCTGGGTCACGCAGGGCGGGTTTGGGGCGGGGTCTGGTGGGCCAGACGTGGTTACAGGCTGAGATGATTCACCGTAGTTAAAACCCCACCAGTCCCACGTAGACCAGGAAGAAAATGCAGTACCAATGGAGTAGGGACAAGAGCCGGCAGTCTGCGCAAGCGCAAACCCCACGCACCCGTCTCTGCTGAGCTCGGTGGCGTTGCTTCCCACTCGAGCCCTCTGGCTTTCAGAAAGGACCCAGGCCTTGAAGATGGGTCTTGGTGACAGTTGCACCAAGGTTTCCGGAACGTTTTTTGGATGAATTGCGATCAGGCTGTAAATCGGGATCCACTGAACCTAACCATCTAATAAACTGAGGAATCTGGCATTGTTTTAACATGGTCTAGTTCTAGATAAAGGCAGCTGGGACACTCAGCTGTTGGGTCTTATTTCTTCCACTGAGACATGAAGACTGATGATTGTCCTGTTAGGCTGATAGACTGGTTGCTGCAACTGCCAAGAGCTGCAGAATTCTCCAGACACCTCGCCTTGCCTCCTGCACATGCACTTTGTCTACAGAATGTGTGTACCCACTTCCCTTGGGAAGGTCTCCCACTTCCTCAGTTGGTGCTTCTCAATAATAAATCTGCTTTCCTTCATTCTCTTGAGTATCGGCCTACAGGGCAGTGAGCAGCGGACCCGGGTTCCACAACAGAATCGACTCTGGGTGGTTCCTCCCAAGGTTTTACTCCCCTTCTTTCATATGCCTTCTGTTTCTCAAAAGACCTTCAGTTTCTGGAATTTCTAGCAGGCGTTTGGTACTCCTGCAATAATTTCCTACCACCACAGCCACAGGATAGCTTTTGTGAAAATGCACGCGTTAAAAATACCATCTGTGATTTCACTTAACGTGTGCTGGCAACCAGAGGCCCTCATTCTGCCAACCCCTACCCCTCCTGTATTGTTTTCTAAATGTAATTCACAGGGGCTACACTCTAGGATTCTGGAATCTGGTGGCTGGAATTCTACAGCGAAGTTCCAGAGAAATAACTGATATGAGTGACTCGCTGATGAACAATGGCGCCAGGAAGATTTCTCTGGCGTCTGGGAACCAGGATTGGATTCAGCTCCCAGCATCGTTCGCACTACATTGTGTCACAATTTCCTATTTGCTAATGTGAATGGTTTTGGGGGCTTGAGACCAGGAATATTCATTTCTATGTCTCCAGGGCTCCGCGTGGTGTTTGATACATGGGTTGTGGAGTTGGATCCTGACTCCTGGCCAGGTTCTGCTGATCCCGTAGGGGCACAGGTGGGCACCAGGTGAAGTTCCAAAGGCTGAAAGGGCAAAAAGAGTGACTAGTCTGTCTAAGCTACATGCGGAAAAGGCTCAAACACTTAAGATGACCTCAGAAGCATTAGGGGTGAAGGAATTCTTGGTATAGGAGAAAGTACGAATAAAGTCATTTACATACAACTTGAATATCCATTTACTACTCAGCAGGTGGGAGGTCAAAATAACAAGTAAATTCCACTAACTCCATAGCTGCTGTCTTTGGGCGACTAACTGGACCCTCAGTTGTAGGCTTCCCTTTGCCATCTAGCACCTCACGAAGCCCCCAGACTTGATCACCGCCCATACAATTGCTGCTATTCCCTCTCAGCTCCTCAGACCTCTGCCATTCTCCCCACTCCTGTCCCCAAACCCCTGGGATTTACCTTCTTTTAGTACTAGGAAATTCTCCCTCATTGTGCTTGGTGAGCTAAGCCAGAAGGAAAAGGTCTTGATATGATTTTGCTCCTATGTGGTATGGGAAAAACCGAAGCTAACAAGTGAACTAAATCCAACAAAAATACTCTGTCTATAAAAACTAGGGAGTGCAAGGGAGAGGGGGGAAAACTGGGTGGAAGGATATGTTAAAGGAAGACCTGAACTGGTGATGGTAAAACCATGTCTCATATACAGATGATGATTTCCGATGACACACACCTTACATCTATATGAGCCCTGGTGGAGAGGAGGTTGGGCGCAGTCCACATGCAACCCAAGTTAACAGGTGCATGTCCTGGGGCCAGTGGGAACCACCAAGATGAACTAAAGAGCATTTTCCGCCTCTAGCTGCCTGCATTCCTGCCTGCACACTTCCTTTTTAAAAAAAAAAACAAACAAAAACAAACAAAAAAAACCTCTATGATGTTTTGATACAACGTTCTTTCAATAAATCTTTAAAGAGAAAGAAAAATCTCCATCCTCTGTGATCTACTCTCTATGAAGGATCTCCCAGCAATACTCAGACAGGTGATATACATGGTTGATTCACCTGCAGCTCTCACCTCTCCCAAATGTGCATTTGCTGTCAGTCAAGCCTCTGGGAAGGACATCAGTACCATCACAGCACAGTTCTAGAACCGCTGTTCTACCCTCAGACCTTGACGTAAGTGCTGCCCACAGAACCCGGTGGTGTCTTACCCCATCGTGAATTCCTGCCCAGGGTCAGGGGTTCCCTTTCCCCGCCAGGTTCACTAGGTATGGCCCCTGCTACATAGATTTCATTTTATTACGTGATCGATGACCTGTTCTTACAGGTAGAGAATGAATTTTGAGGACTCCCAACAACCTCTCCATTTACCCATCATCTCTCAAAGCATAACTCATTGTTGACCTCCATGAAGTTTCCCATCTGCACCAGATGGACAGTTCTTCTTCCTCCGAACTCCAAGTTCACACACCATGTGTGGATAGTTGGCTACGATCAGGCCTCCTGTCGCCTTAGTCACTTTCCACCTACGATGCCTTTCACATTTACATATCTCAACACGAGAGCCCCTTGAAGCTCGGGAGCCTGCGATGAACATCTCCTTGTCTCCACTCTCTGTGCACAGGAGATGCCTGAGACACATCTGGTAACACTGAGTAATTTGTCACGTCAGTCCCCTGCCACACCACACACCTAATAACCTCTGGATGCAGTGGGATGGTCTTGAATGAAGGCATCTTTAGCTGCCTGGGAAGATAGGTTTTTCTGATATATGAGTGGTCTCGTCTGTGGTCAGTGTGAGGATGAAGGATATGGAACAATCCCCTTTGGAGCTGAGCCAAAGGAACCCGGTAACATTTTCTCTTGGGACTCCTGGGCTGAGTGACATCGCCTGGCAGTTTCTGGAACTGCACAGAGCAGCACTCCTGCGACAATCCAAAACTCGGCCTGCTTTCTACGCTGCAAATGCTGTGATACTTCAGATATTTTGTGATGCCCCATATCCTTCTAATGAGTTCCTTTGCTGGTGTGCCTGGTTGGAGGAGTGGTTGGGTACTACACATATCCCAAGGTCTCAGGTTCGTGTCCTGGGGCCGGTGGGAACCAAGAGGAACACCTTTAAAAAAGTTATTTTGCTTAAACAACTGCTCTTGGCACATAGGAACACCTGACCAAACTGAGTAGAATCAGGTGGGATAATGACATCATCAACAGATAATGCTCCCCCCATAAAAAAGGTTAAGATGCCCTGCTGTCTCAGGCACTAAGCCTGTGGCGAGGGCACAGATCTCATAAAGCCCAAGGACCAGTCTGGGGAAAACACACTATTACTTGTTATTCGAGGATTCTGTTCATTCAAACAAACTATCTTGTTTTACTTGAGAATTGTAGCCTTTAGCACCTAGAGAGGAAAAGGGTAAATTTGAGACCAGTTGGGTATTAACAATAAACACAACCACCACCTTCAAAAGTCATGGGGATAAAAATTAATTTCAAAAACACGTTTTATGTATGGTTACACACCAGCCTCACACCGCCTGCACCGAGGTAAACATGCACAAGTGTAAAATCCGAGTAGCACTTGGGTTTAAATACAAAGATGTCCTTGCTGACTCTTCAAAGAGCAGTGAAAAGTTGCATGGATCCAGTTCTTACCGTCTTGTCCAGTCCCACTGGGACCCAAGGACTGGACAGTCTGTAAACAGGATCTAGGCTAGCCAGCTGACTCTAGCCACGCGCCCCTGCATCTGCCCCTCCATCCACCCTTCCTTCCTTCTAACCGGTCTTCAGCATCTTTGTTTGAGGCACTGTCCTGGATCAGGAGACCCAAGATGAATGGAACAGGGTTCCGCGCATCACGAAACTCACGGAACAGCAGACAAACAAGAGAAGTAGAGTGCAGTGCGATGTCATACGGCACAGGCGCCGAGCAGAGGGGTACGACGGCCTCTCCTTAACTGCCTGGTGGAATGAAAGAAAAGATCCCAAGAGGTGATACTGCAGCTGGAACCTGAAGCCAGGAGGGGAACCACCTCCAAGAAAATGCACCTTCGACCTAACCCAAAGGACCGAACATCTTGTGCCTAGTTCATTAAGAGGAAAATCAAGGCACACCCTGGTGGAGTAGTGGTTTGGTCAACTGCCTCCGGCCAAAGCACAGTCCACATACATCCCAAGGACCTGAGTTCGTATCCCAAGATCAAGGAAAACAACCATGATGTGTAACTAAGTAAAAATAAATAAAAATGCTTCTTCCTCCTGTCTCTTCCTGCCTGTATACTCACTTTCATTCCTACCTGCACCTTTCATTTTTTTTAAAAAAAAGGAAAATAAAAATACAAAGAATGATCCTATCTACTGGGGTCTCAGTGACAAGGCCACACCACAGCATAACTCAGAAATCTGACCATGTAGCGCCAGACCTGTAGCACCTAAGGACACTGTCCCGTGAATTTTTAATACTAAAAACAATCCAAATTTAAGCATCTGCCTTGTTCTGAGTAGTGTGGATCTCACATTTACTAAATTTGAAATCAGTTAATATCAAAGTTCTTTTGGAAACTTCCTAAGTGCCCAACATCAGATGACAGGATAAAGATGTGGTCCATATATACAATGGATACTACTTAGCCTTAGAAGAGAGAAAATTCTGTCAACTGAATCAACACAGAGGGATCTAGAGGGGATGATGCAAAGTGAAATAAATCAGAAGACGGATACCAGATGACCTCACTCATAGGTGGAATGTGAACAGACGAAACAAACACATCAAACGAAAGCAACCCTTGGACACTTGTAAAAGAACTGAGGTTACCAATAGGGAATGAGATGGGGAGGGGTAGGGGCGGAAGTGGTGGCGGACCCGCTGGACAGTGGTGAAGGACACTTGTGATGCGGTGGGGGCAGGGTGTGCTGACATCTGTCTGAGGAAGGGGGAAACTGCACATATGGGGAACTACACGAGTTTATTTTAATGTGTAAAACAAATGCCGCAATTAAAAAAAAAAAGTTAAATATATCAAACAGTTCTTCTGAGGCAAAGGTAAAAGGGAGTTTCTCTGTGGAAAGTTTGGACTAATGGACAAGGGTGCTTCCGAGTCATCAACCATAAGGGCTTTCATCGAAAATGTGTCTTCATTTCTGACTATGGTATGAGGAGCATCCTGAGAGATGAAACTACTATGCAAATGTCTTTTTTCAAAAAGGGGGAAAGGAGGCACTCCGTGAATCTGCATGAAACCAAACATCTCCTGTGTAAGTAAGTTGGATGCTCTAAACCCCCAACTAACGACATCGGGCCTACGAAGATGCCCTGCGGTCCCTGCCACACAGTCAATTTAAGAGGGAAAAATAATGAAGGGTATGCAAAGAGTGAGGAAGAGTCGCCGCTTGACACAGTCCTTTACAGCCTCAAGACTACTGCCTAAATGTATGAGGTTTTTATCCTTTTTTAGAGGCCATAAAAAGGGTGTAAAGGCACAAATGGGGCACCTGAAACCCATCAGCACTAAGTACTCATGCAACTGGCTCCTTCCTAGGTGATGTCTGGAATCTCCCAAGTAGCGAAGAGTTCATGCTTTCCCCAAAGGGAACGCTTCCACCACTGCATGGTGTGATTCCTGTCTCCTCGGCCCTTGCAGAAAATGATCCCCGAGCCATTTTCCCAAACCCGACAGGGCTTGCTATGAAAATACAGGTGCTGCATTGCAAATGATTCGTTTTCCGCTCCAGAGAGTGGGACCAAGGGTCTCACCCAAGGACAGTGCATTTCACAGTGATGCCAACGCACTGTGGATGACCTGGGGCCCAGGCTGTAGCGGGTCCTATGAAATGAAAAGCAGAATGAGGTGCAAAACCCGCGTCTCATGATTTCCGGACCGGGTCCAGCCAAAGCGTTGAGCGCCCTCCTCTGTGTCCTGTGTGCATCTGGGTCTTTCCCGAGTGTTCCCTGGGCGCAGCATAAGGAAATCCAGGATTCTGGCTCCAGACCAGTGTTCCAGGGACCACATTCCAGGTCAGCTTCCCACCACCGGCCCTCCGAGGTCTCGGCCCCAGGGAGGCGTCTGGTCTGAACGGTGACTAGAGTTCAGTTTTCAGGATTTTGGGAATAATCTGATCATAGCCTTTCCTCCGTGTTACGTTATAGGACAGAAATTTAGAGTATTCAGTCAACAGGTTCTCCCAGTAGCAAGTGACGTCATCCATCCGCAAGTGGTTCAGAACAAAGTGGCTTCCCCTGGAGACAAGATGAAGAAGGACACTGAAAACACCCTGAGGAGGACGTCAGCTCACCCTGGGGCTTTCACCTCGTGCTAAGTAAGTACTGTTCAGAGTCATGTCTGTGAACAAACGCATCTGACCCCCAGATTAACCTCCCGCCGCCACATCCACACGCATGCATTTAGTAAGAGAACTTAATTTCTTAAAAACACATATATGAATGATCAGTGCCCAGAAACAGTACTTCTTAATGAAGCTTTAATCGCCTCGAGGATTTCAGTCTACTTCTATAAAGGACAGGCGTGGGCCAGAGGAGAATGAGTGATTTCTGATGATCTCTTGATAATGAGGATGAAATTCAGTATCACTATGGTAACACTATCTGTATACCTTTAGCTAGGATCAAATGGGGATGATAACGTGGAGAAGGAAAAATGAGAACCTACCTTTCAGCAATTTCCTGAGCAATATCATCGTTTGCCTTTACAAACTGCAAGAGCTCCCTGAAATGGAAAGATTGATAAGACACTGAAATACAAGCCCACTCATTCAAATTAAATCAGAAATGTTATAGGTTGGGGTCTATGGTTCATCTCTAGAGATGTGGGTGGTGGCTTAGTTCTTTTCTTTTTTCTTAAAGGAAAGGTACAGGCAGGAATGAAGGTGAGCAGACAGACAAGCAAGTAGAGAGAGGAGGAAGAAGCACTTTATTTGATTCAGATATTCATCATTAGTTGTTTCCATGGCCTTGGGTCTTGAACCAGGGTCCTTGGGATGTATGTGGACTGCGCCTGGTTTAAACCACTAGACCACCAGGGCAAGCCAGGTTAATTCTTTTCTAATGCAAAGATATGGGCATCTTCACAGGAATAAAGTAACAAGGATTTCCCGCCTGTCTCCCGCTCTGGCCCCCAGTTCTGGCCCCTCCTCATCTTTCTTCCTAGTGACTCCCATCATGCGAGGAAACTGGCCACAGCTTTGCTGGGGTCAGCCCTCACGCTGCATCTGAAAGCCCCTTTGACAACACAAGGTCGCATTTCCCCATCGTTAGTCTCAGGGATTGGAACTTCTTCCCTGAAGACTGTCTGAATGTTATATTTTGAACCGGGATTAGAGCACTTCTCCCAATTACACCCCACTCATAGCTTAGATAACAATGTGGTAATAGCCAAGTGACTCAAGTAAGAAAAATAAGGTTTCGATGGCAGGAGTCATCACGAGTCCACGCCTTCCGTGGCTGCGGACTGAGGCTCCCGGAGGGAGTACTGGAAGCTGCTTACTGGACAGTGGAGAGATCTGTTTTGACGGGGATATAATGAACCCATGGCTTCAGCTGTGGGTAGAAGAACTCAAGCCACTCGTCACCCACGTGGAACACAAGGGAACCACACAGAAAGAGGTGCTTGAACCGGAAACTTGCAGCCACCCCTCGAAAATTAAACAGATACCTGGGGAAGAAAGCAAAATATATTGACACTGGATGCTGACCGCCACAAACAGGCCCTTTCCCCCCCATTTCCTCCCTCCTCCTCTCCTGGTTCGAGTTTTCATTCTTCTCTTTTCATTTCTGCTTTCAAGAACAGGTCAGCATGTTGCTGTGGAGTTTCCATAAGCTCCATGCTGGGGAGAGTCAGGGGAGGGGCAAAGGGGACCTTCTCTGGGCAGAGCAGACAGGGCCCGGAGCTGAGGGCTGAGCAGAAAGGGTCGGGGGCTCGGAGGTGACATGGAAATGCACCTCGCCCTTTCTTGTAAGTTTTTCTAGGCCTAATGTCTAACTAGTCACGACCCCCAAAGCTGGTCAAAGGCTGCCCCTGGTGCCTAATCCCTTCTGAAGAGGGAGAGCCAGGCATACGTAATCCATCTTCAAAGGAATGCTCACCCCTGGAACAAGCTATTTTAGAACATCATCTTTTTAGCACTTTGCATAACACTCTCTTGCTTGCAACCAAAGTGACTCTAACCCCGGAGTTTCTGCCAGGCAGTGTGATCAGCGTCCGCCTCTAAATACCCGCCGACCCTCCGCCTGAACTGGGTTTCTCTGCTCATCGAATTCTCCATCTCAGCATTACAGTATTTCAGTTATCTATGCTTTATGCGTGTTGGGCCTTTAACTGCGCTGGCCCGAAGAAAAAGTCATCTAAATACAACAGCCTTTCGTTGAGTGGGTTGTCGAAAGAGGGAACCCCATCACTTTGTGGGCACCCCAGCTCTGTGGAAGCAGGAACCCCACTTCATTGTCTCCACAGTCCCTACAGAGCTCTGTGTACAGTAAACAAGTACAGTAAACCGCAACTGGGTCCAAGTATTAAAATTCTCCACCAAAAGGAAGCTATCCCCAAAGCAGCAGAGAGACCTGGAGTCAGGGGTCCTGAAATCTTACTTGTATTTGCAGTGATCCACCAGGTGGACGTCCTTCGCCGCCGGCTTCCCCAAGGTATCCTTCAAGTGAACATCAAAGCATCAGCAGGAGAATCACCGAGGGCCACCGTGCATCACGTATTGTTAAACATGTCAGCAGCGTGACCCCACTTGTGTCTCAAGTAACCATTCAGGCGGTAGTATTACTGTTTCCCTCACGGACAACCCCTGCCTCAGAACACAAATCTGGGTCCTTGAGATTGACCTAGTTTGCAGCTTAGCCGCCGGAGCCACGTGCCTATGACCTCGCTTTCTAAGTGAAGAAAATGGGACCTTGAGAAGTTGGGAAACTTGCTTGGGCCCAGATGATTCTAAGTAGAAGAGCTGGAGTTTAACCCGAGTCTACCTGGTTTTAGAGTTTAAGCTCCCCTGAAGTCGTGCGGACCTTTCTCTGAACCCAGGTCATGACCTACATGTTACTCCATATGCATTACACACACAGAAGTCACAAGTGGTGGCTGAGCCCGCAGACGGGGAGCCCACACAAGATTTGTGTTGGTGTGCGCTGGTCCTAATGGATCAGTGCCTGGAGGCTTCTCTGCATTCTTGCCACCCAAGAGGAAGTCTAATCTAAATTCTACCCAGGTGGCAATGTTCTCAGTGTCCTTGGAGGACCCATGCTCCCTGTTGTCATAATCAGAGGATGGGGGATTACTTTCATAGATTTCCAGGCCTGGTTTTTGGTGTACTCTGCATCGACGAGTTTTGGGTTTTTCCGAGAGAGAAGGATGAGAGGATCTCGTTCTGGACTCGTCCTAGAAAAGAAACATATGAAATGAAACTATGCATCTTCCCCTGTGGCACGGTGCCCAGTCTCTGAAAGGTCAGCATGACCGGACAGCTCACTGGGGACGTGAACAGCAGCTGGCGGAACATGGGCCTGCACATGTCAGTGCCCGTGGGCCGTTCCCTCGTCATCCCTTGGGGACGGGCAATATGTAGCTCCTCCTCACTGGCACTCAGTCTTTCAGGGCATGTTACTCCAGTCACTGCAGCCATCTCCCACAGAATGACGTCCCCTTTTAGGGGGGTTCATGCCACCTCTATAATCACTGGAACCAGAGCTGTGAGACCAGACCAGTCACCACTCTCCAATTCTGCCGTGTGGCCTTTGCTGTGTGTACTCGGTCAAGTCCAGGATAAGTGTTAAAGGAAAAAGAAAGGGTTTAAATCCTGAAGACTACACGCAGGAAAAGTCTTAGATCTGATCCAAGTAGCAGATGGTCTTAACCCTGCGGGGTCATGGTCCCGCTGATAATTAGATGAGAACTATGGACCCCACTTACTCTGGAAAAATGGACATCATTATTTCCAGGACAAGTTGAGAATCTGTGGCCTCAAGATCTGAGAATCAGAGAAGCTGATGGAAAACAGTAAGCGTGGCCGCCTGTATCCTGAGGTCTCCTGCCCGAGAGAACGAAGGGTGGGTCTGCGACAAGGGCGCACCCAGAAAGCTATACAGCCCTCAGGGTTGCGTGCGTTCATCTGCTGGGCAGACGTTCACTGTGCATCTGTGTGTCAGGTGCTGGACTTGGTTTGTGGATATGGAGCAGAACGACCTGACAGAGTCCTTCCCCAGCCTCTTCCCTGTCCCTTGTCTCTCTTGTCCCCAATTCCCTCTCCACTTCTGCATTCCCCTCTGATGAGAGGCAGTCAGGAGATCTGCTGAGTGGCTGAGGGCAAGATCGTACTGTGCTCCTAGGGAATGAAGCTCCCAGGCAGGAAGATACCGCAGATGATCAACACCATGTCCTCAGTGTCCGTCCCACCCCTGGCGCGCCCTCGGTCATCTGTTCAATGACTCGACGGATGCACCGCACTTCTTTGAATCTCAGTTCAGCTCTGAGTGATGTGCACAAATCACATGAGTTCTTCTCGAATCTAAAAGTCTGTGACTCCATATTTACTTCCCAGTTATCTTCGCTTCCTCTCTGAGCGAGAGCTCTTCATACCCTCAAAATGACTTATATTTTGACAGTAATGGGAAGAACATCTCTGCAAAACGTCAGAAAACATAATCACCTTGATCCTCGGAAATACGCTGTGGAATTTTTCTTTTTCCATGGCCACTGTGCTGCTGACCTAAAAATAGATTTCGATTACTTCTATGCTTTTTTCTTTACCTATATAGGAAAGTTTGCTTTTTTTTATTTTTAAAGGAAAGGTGCAGACAGGAATGAAGGGGAACAGGCAGACAGGAAAACAGAGGAGGAAGAAGAAGCATTTTATTTTATTTTTATTTAGTTCATATTGGTTGTTCCCCCTTCCCTGGGTCTTGAACCTGGGACCTTGGGATGTGGGACTGCTCCCAGTGTGCACTAGACCACTAGGCCACCAGGGCGCACGTACTATAGGGAAGTGTTATAACTATTTCTGAAGAGTAGTTCAGAGCTTTCTATTTTTAAATCAGTCTCATCCAGGCTACTGAAAGGTAAAGTCCTAAACAGCATGAGATCCCCTTTTGTAATGATTTTGGTCCCCTGGAAGTGCCAGTCATAATATCCACAAACCAACTGCCCGAATACTATGTTAATAATGCCCAGAGACACTGGTTATTCCCAAGCCCTAAATGACATGCTTAGGACCGGTTAACTCAATCCAAGAAGGATTTCTTCTCTCCTGTAAGTAGGACGCTGCTGATAAAGTGAATAAGCCACGAGTACTGCTAAAGAGATCAGAACCTGAATTGAAGGCAGGAAAACAAATCACTCTCTGATTTCATGTTTGGGATGTGGAGGAGGTATCATCTGATTCAGTCTGATGTTGTAAAGCACCCTGGTATTCTCGAAACACTTCTGAGCGTTCCATAAAGACAAAGTCCCTCAAACTCAGGTCTCAGAACACATCCCTCCCGCCACTGCTGGCTCATAGGCGCAGCACTCTTAACTTTCTAGGAATGGTGCACAGAAGTCTGTGCAGTGTCTTCCTCGGAAAAGCGGGGGGAGGCAGGATGAATTGGACTTCATGAGGGATGGATGGGTTGCTGACTGTCATGGAGAACCTTTGGATAAAGATGCACGCTGGTGCCTAGCAGAGAAGCCCACTGGATGTAGTCCACATACATTCCAAGGATCCAGGTGCGAGACCCGGGCCCGGGGCAACAACCAAGATGGACAACTAAACAGAGTAAACAAAAATGCTTCGTCCTCTTCTCTCTCTTCCTGCCTGCCTGCTCACCTTCATTCTTGCCTGCACTTTTTCTTGAAAAACGATTTTATTTTTTCATGGAAAGAAATGAAATCACATGGCTAGAGATTCTAAATAGAGGGCTCTAAAAGATAAAATTCCAATTTTATAACGAAGAATAAAGTCGGGCGTGCCCTGGTGGCATAGTGGATTAAGCCAGGTGCAGTCCACAGACACCTCACGGTCCCTGGGTCTTGAGCCTGGGGAAACCAACAATAATGAAAAACTAAATAAAATAAAACAGGGCTTCTTCCTCCTCTCTTCCTGCTGTCTGCCTACTTACCTTCATTCCTGCCTATACCTTCCCTTTAAAAATTAACATATAAATAAATTCAATGGAAGAATAAAAGGGGAAACTACCAAAAGAAAAACATGCTCATCTAAGATTACATTTTCAAAGCATATTCTGTCTCCTTAAAAACTGCTTATTAGT
Organism: Solenodon paradoxus; assembly: GCA_004363575.1. Taxonomy (NCBI): domain Eukaryota; kingdom Metazoa; phylum Chordata; class Mammalia; order Eulipotyphla; family Solenodontidae; genus Solenodon; species Solenodon paradoxus. The sequence continues at coordinate 50,271 of RJWH01005436.1, forward strand.
TTACAAGGTGGTAACTACAGTAACTACAAATGCAGGAATGAATAACACTTGACTTGTGATCAAAATCAGCATCACTAAGGAGGGCCAGACGGATGCAGTATCACTATGCCAGTACTCAGCTAGCAAGGGGTGAACTGCATCTAATCGTGAGCCAATAGACAAAGCCAGATTGACAAACAGTCTACAAAAAAAAAAATGGTCTGAATTCTTCAAAATGTCAATGTCATGACGGAGAAAGACAGACTGAAGAATTGCTGCAGCCAAAGCGAGGTGACGACTGAATACAACACATGATTCTGGATGGCACCCGAGCCTGGAGAAGAAAATGCTGAATCACTGAGACAATTAAGTTGCATCAGTATGTCTCATGAGTGTGAGCGCTGAAGTGTGGTTAAACAGAGAAGATCTGGGTACGCCGCGGTGGCTCAGCTGGGGTACAGCCCAGCCCATTTACAGCCCAAGGACCCAGGTTAGTAACCCTGATACAGGGAAACAACTCAAATGAATCAATCAATAAATAAAAATGCTTCTTCCTCTCTGTTCCTTCCTGCCTGCCTACCTGCCTTTACTCCTTTAAGAGAGAGAGCAAGAGAGAACATCTCTTCTCTTAGAAAATATATACAAAAGTATAAAGGGAGAGTTATAGGTATGTAACATACTCTCAAATAGTCCAGAAAGCAATGCATGTTTTTTTATTCAGCCTAAATGTCCACCAAAAGAAAAATGAGCCAATTACCATATGTGCAACGGAATACTATACAGCTATTAAAAAGAGAGGTCATTTCAGAGAAGGATTTCTAAGACCCACCAATAGTGGCTATTACCTAGGTTATACATATTTGTATATTTTGTAAACATGTTAAAGTTTCATAACCAGAAAATAAAGGTCTTTCCTATTTTCAAAGCAAGAGATATACGGCAGGTAGGAAAAGAGCTACAAAAAGAAGAAAGAACGTGAAAAGAATAATATCTGCAAATACTTGAAAAAATGAATTAGATAAGTAATACCAAGAAAAACTTGAAGAAAAAAAGGTGAAAGTTCCCCCCCCCCCCCCCCCAAAATGATGTGGAAAAGCAAAACCTACATTAAACATGATGGCACGGAAGTTACCTGGTAAAAGTAGAGTGCGAATGCGCTCAGAAGCCGGGACTAGATTGGTTTCTAACCTTGACCAAGTCACCTAACCTCTCTGGGCCTCATTCCTCATCCCTGAAATAAAGAGTTGGACAAAGACAGTTCCCAGTTCCCATAGGAAATATGGGACCAAGTTACCTTAGACACTAATTTGCGCAAAGCCAGGCTGAAAAGTGTGGTCATTAGCGGTCACGACATCATGAGATAGTCTATATGACACCCTCACTCTGAGACCTGAAACTTGAAACTCTGATAATCATTTCATTTCCACGCTTTCATGTCCACGTCACATACTTATCTATTCATCCCGGAGCTAAATGAAACTACCAGCAACGTGGCAGTATTTGTGAACTCCTGTGCTGGGTATAAAATGAAGTTGTAGAGAAATGTATACTGAGTTTGAGATTTATCTTAACATAGTTTTAAACCAGGGGAAAACATCGAGGCATTTGAACCTGAAAAACCACTGTCTGAAATACAAAAATGCAAAGCTACCTTTCAAGATACAGAAACAACAACAAAAAATTTCTGGTGCAACCTGGTGGAGCAGCGGTTAGGTCAATTGCCTCTGCAGGAGCACAGACCACACACCCCTGGGTTGGAGTCCTCTGTGGTGGGGATGGCGGGAGAGCAATCAGTGTGAACAACTAAGCAAAAATAAAATAATGATGTTTCCTGCTCCTCCTCCTCCCTCTTCCTGCCTGTACCTTTCCTTACAATAATAATTTCCAACTGTCCCTACTGGATAATAGATTCGTTTTGTTGTTTGGTTGACTTTTCTATCCAAACATCTCTGCATTGCATGGCAGCCTGATGTGTTTCTTCAGGGAAGGGACAGTCTCTTCATCCCCTTTGACTCTCCGAAGTTATTTTAATGTGTAGAATAATTACTACAATTTTAAAAAAAGTCTGCTGTTTGACTTAATTCTTTTAAAAGTCTGTTTTTGTTTAATGTAGTCCAGTTACTTGTTTGCTGCCTCTATACATCTTGTATGAGTGACATCACACCCTGTCTGTCTTTTTCCTTCCAGTTTATCTCGGTCAGCATCATTCCATCATTCCCACGTTACCACAAACAAATTTCAAGAAAAAGTTCAAATGTTCGCTTTTGAAGAGGCACTACTATTTTAGGGTAGATTCCTGGGTTCTTTTTCTATAGATGTCATTTTCTTAAAAAAGCAAAGGTATAGGAATGAGGGCAAGTCAGCAGCAGGCAAGAAGACAGAGGAGGAAGGAGTAGCCAGGTCCGCGGGATGTATGTGGACTGTGCTGGCCACAGGCCACAGACTTAGCCACTAAGCCACTGGGGCATTCCAGGCATGTTCATACCGTGTAGACATACAGAACTGTCTATACTACAGTCTTTTATCTTTTGTCTTTAAGTGAAAAGTTAGTCATTTCTTAAGTACATATTTGTTTGTATTCTACTGTTTATTTCAAGAAGGTTCACTAAAAGAGACAAAACCTCTCTCGAGGACCTACCTTACCAGATCTTCTCTGAAGACATCCCACCGTCCAAGACCTGTAGGGTAAATTGGCCAAACAGCAGGTCCCCCTTCCCAAAATGTCCACGCAGGGTACATGATATCGTGGTACTCTGAGGTCTTCAAGAAACACAAAGGCAGATCTAGATCAGTCTCAGGGCAGTGTTCACACCACAGGAACGAGATAAAGGCCTTGCCCGAGGGTCATGTTGCCACAGACAAAATTCCCTCGTCACGAAGACTGTGTTCCAGGGGTTAAAAAGCAGAAACAGGAGCCCCCCTGACATGCAGACACCTAAGATTAAGGCCATGCCAAGCCTCTGAACCCAAGCTTGAGATCTGGGGCTGGGGATAAAAATAAAGTTAACAAAGTTTAAAAAAAAAAAAAAAGCAAGCAAACATAATCACAGGTCAACATTCATGGACTTGCTGAATCCCAGAACTGAAGTCACATGAAAGCTGAACCTTTCTGCAGTTCCTCCGAATTGTTTTTCTACAAGGATGCACATGGCTAGGGTTCTTAGTAATACGCTGAATTCTGAATGACCACAGAGCGACCTCGTCTTTAAGCTGCTTCTGTACTTGGAGCATACACTGCCTTACCAGTCCTTCGGGAGTCACCAGACGGGTCTTTGGGCAGCAAGCACACAGTGCAATGGTGGGGTGTGGGCTCTGGTGGACTCGGGCACAGGTCATCTGGGCTTGAAGGCTGACTCCCTCTCTAGTACACTGTCGGTGAGTTACTGTATCTGTCTATGCCTCAGCTTCCTTATAGCTACATGGGGAAATAACAGCATGAATGATGTCTCTCTAACAGGTTTGGCTGGAACACTGGAAAGCTTGGAAGGGGGTCTAACCACAGCATGGAACTCACATCGGTAGGACAGCAAGTCCTCGGTTATTTCTTCACCGGGATCTAAAGTGCCGGTGCGTGGGATGGAGGCGAGGGGTGTGATCCCACCTCTTTGGAAACAAGTTTGAAACTATCTGTCCCCTTCTTATGGTCACTTCTGTAAAATCTCTGGCTATGGAGAAAACCTAACTCTACTGTTCCCTTTCCTGGAATCACACACACAATATGCTGCTTGCCTCCTCTCAAATACTCAAAAAACTTAGCATGTGTTCATCAGGCACCGCAGACGAAACTAGCTTCTTGAGAGAAGCAGCACGACCAAAAGTGATTGGGTTTCGTTTTTTTAAAGTGATTGTTTTTGTTTTTGTTTTTTCAAAGAGAAACAGAAAGGTTCTTTCTGGAGGGAAGTAAAGGTGAAAGGAAAGTTAGTCTCCTGCTGGTGATACTTTATTATCCAGAGAAACAACAGGGAGTCACTATCTGACACGGGAGCCTCTGATGGTTCCTTGGGGAGGGGCTCCTGCTAAACAAGGGGACCCAGCACTTTTGAGATATGTAGCCCGAAGGTGGCCTCAGCCCCGCTGACGCATACACTAGACCACACGAGAGAAAGTAAACTTTCTGAGAAAGAAAAAGCAGGGTGACAAGGGCCCTCTGCTTTGGACAAACCACATCAGAAATGGTGTTCCTTTTCCCAAAGGGTTTTCCTAACTACTCTTTCCCCATAGAATCTTCTGTCTATCTCTATTAGCGCCCCCCCGCGGCCCTGCCTCTGAATAAATACTCTCCTGGTGTCAAGGCCCACCGTGCCACACACCATTTGCAAGAAGCTGAGCCCTGGGAAGACGTGAACTCTCCCAGCTTCTCCAAGCCCACAGTGTGTCCCAGCGCATCGCTCCTTAAATAGACTTAAAGATCATGTCCCACAGAACCAGGCTTGCACCCTCAGTGCCGCACGTGGGCAAAACTAGGGGGAGCTGTCCGGCACCTTCGGTTTCACTCCTGGTCCCGAGGACCCAGTGACAGATAGGACAGAGGCGTCCCAACACTATGGCTGGTGCAGACAATCCAGGAGCTCATACACTGTTTTTGAAGGAAGGTGCTCCCTAACTGCAAGTTCATGTGCCCACGCTCTGTAAAATCTCTGAATCCCACCTCCAATGCCCTGCAGGCTCCTCAGACTTTGCTCCTTCCCTGTCCTCTGTCCTAGCCTTACAGACGCTCAGGCAATCTTACATCTCTAATTACTCCTCAACCCCCTCTCTGCAGTGGACTGCACAGACACTGTGAAGTGAGCAGGGACATAGGCCAGTCCTTGACCCCACCCCAGGCCCCACCTCCACCAGACCCATCCATCACAGGTCAGTCATCTCCTGCTAAAAGCACCCCGCCCACCTGCCCGTATGGCTCTTCCCGGACTTACCTTACTGAAGGAGAAGACTGGAATGGCCGGCTCCATCCACTTAGGAACCTGAGGATAATCACGTACATTGATCACCATCTCCAGGTCAGGGAGACGCCCGATAACTTCCAGAAGAAAGTGCTCAACACCGCTACACCTGTCAAGAGAAACACAGCAAAGTCACCAGAGCAGCACCTTTCAAAGCAAGACAAGCCCTGTTCGGACCGTCTACCTACCGCAAAATCTCCTAAAGAAAGGTTTTCAAAGGCTTCTTGCCCTCTTTTATGTTGTACAAATTATCAAGCTAAGCTGCTCTAGCCTCCAGCACTGAATGAAGTTTTCCAACCAGATCATCACACATGTGCTGGGAGCATCTCTGCTGCTCCGAGCTCACGTTCCCCCCAGTCCCTCCCAGGTCTCTTTTGATGGCCTCTAAACAGAATAACCAGTTCGGTAAGATACAGATTCTGATAGGAACTGGAAAAGCTAATGTGCTCTTTGTGTCCCTTAGACCTTGCTGCTCAGAAAGAAATTTCTATTTCTACTGTAACTAAGTCTCACAATTGATGAGAAAAGCTAAGACACATTTTGCTACCTTCACCCTGAAGACAGACTATCAAAATCAGTTTTGAAGGCAGAAGAAGAATATTGTGGACACAATCGTAAAGATAGTGACAGAGCTTCCTGAGGAGACTCTGAGAACCCTCAGCGGGTTTCCTGAAAAACAGAGAAAACACAGACAGCTTAGCTTTCCTGCTCAGCCTGAGTCCTGATCAGCACTGATGGGGCAGCACTCCAAGGGTTGACCAGAGTGTGCCATCAGCATGGAAATGGCCGATTTAAATGATATATAGAGAGATAACAGCAAAAAAAAATTCAGCATCTGGTACACACATGGAAAGACAGTCAATTCTATTAAAAATAAAGAAATCGAGGGAAGCAAGATGCCAATTTTCACGAAACTGGAAAAGGTGAAAAAGCTGAATACTATACCATGTTGATAATTTCAAAGTCTGGTGATATACAGTGTTAGGCAGTGTGATCACATACAGTGTTGATAATCTAGCGTTGGTGAGGGCATGAGGTCGACGCTGCCCATGTGGTAGAAGGACAAATAGGTCCGACCGCCTCAGAGGTCAATTTGCTTCTATTTATCAAGATTTAAAAACACTAACAAGCCTACTGGTTCTCTTTCCAGACAGTAACTCTGAAGACATATTTATATGCATGCTCAAAGGTGCAGTACGGTGCACTGTTTGCGCTTGTCAAACATCAAAGGGGAGCGGTGAGGAACCCCTGAAATGTCCCTCGATCCAGGAATGAATGAACAGGTCACAAGACAGCAGTGGAGGTGAGCTGCTGTGTATTGTCACGGAGCCATTTCAAAATCTGTTACATGGAGAAGAAAACCAAGTTGCAGAGCATAAGAAAAAGGATGTTCCAATTTGCTGATGCATCTAGATAACTGGATATGCAGAGACTATTTCTGGAAGATATACAAGAATCTTGTAATTGTGGTTGTCTCAAGAAATTCTAGAAATCTGGGACTGTAAGGTGTTAGAAAAACTTACTTTACATTGTCTATGTTTTTCCAAGTTATCCAAACACTTTCCTATGTGTATGTAATAATACTCTTTTATACTAAAAAATGACAACATGAGTTTAAAAGTTAAAAAAAAAAAAATCCTTGCACCCATTTACATGAGGCAGCTAAAACACGCGATATTTTCTTTCGCATTTGGCTTGAAAAATAGCACTCTCTCTATAACACACCCTGGTGAAGTAAGGGCTTGGTCAGCTGCCTTTGGCTGGCAGCGTTCACAAGCATCCCAAGGAGCCCAGTTCACATCCCGAGACTGATGGGAATACCCAAGATGAACAACTGAAATCAATAATGAAGTGCTGCTTCATCTTCTCTCTTCCTAAACACAAAAAGCACTCTCTTGCAGAATGTCTACTTCCATCGATGTAAAAGTCCAGGAAACAGAGGTGAATGTAATGTGTTATATACACAGATGTGGATTTATGAGGATACACACATTAAACTTATATCATGTTAGGATGCAATGTTCCTTCAACAGGATTAATTAAAAACTGTTCATATGCTTGAAAATGAATAAAATTAGGGGCTGAAAAAATTCTCACCTATGAGAGAATGCAGGTCAGCGGGTATCCGAGGATGAGTGCAGAGGCATGAAGGGCAGGGTGGGGGAGAGAGTAACATGGGGACCCTTTTGGGAGTGACAGGCATATTCTTTATCTTGGCAGAGACATACATCACTGAGTGAGAGGGGGCAGAGCCACAGGCAATGCAACCAGCCTTGCAGAGAGAGAGAGAGAGAGACAGGCTTTGATTCCAGAGAAAGGAGGATGGGTGTTGGCAAGAAATTCTCCCAGGCAAGAAGAGCCGGTCGCTCTTTTTGAACTCAGAACACCTGTCTCTACCTGTAGAGCAGCAGGCTTCTCTCCAGCAGCAGCAGTGGGCAAGCCCATCTTGAACGAAGCCAGGAGACACGGCTCACAGTGCTTACCTCGACGGGAACATGCAGTCATTTTCTCGGTACAATCTATTCTTAATGATCTGGTAGTGGGTCCCTAGCTTCCGCCGGACCACTTCTGCCATCATCTTCCTGGAGATGCCGCCTCGGAAAGGAGTCAGGTCCTCGTCTATGACCCTGGGAAGAATGGGGCTTGTCAGTGACAAGAGGCTGAGAGAGAGGAGCTGTTCCGCCCACTTACTACGGGGCTGGTTTAGCAGTAGGGAACACGGACGCCTAGGGTGGGGCAGTTCTTCCCCTCAAGCGCCCCCACGAACACTACCGATGCCCCAGAAGGAGAAAGTCAGTAGATTTCTCTGCTTCCTCTTTGCATCTGGATTGACTCCCCAACTGCGGCACAGACCCTTGGGGTACTCATGCCACACACACGTCCTCTGGTCGCACAGTTCCACTGACTTCCCTCTGACTCCCTTGTTGCGGGCTGTCTGCCTACACCCACCCCACACCCTCTAGCAGCCTGCCCACAGCAGTCAGAACCTGGGCTGGCTTTGTAGCCTTTTAAATTCAGTACAGGGTGAGTTGCCAGTAAGTAACAAAAGTGTCAGATGAATTTTGGGGAGGTGAAAAGAACTCTGCTACTTAGTGGATAAGGAATCTGATGCCTGGAGAAGTGGAGTCTCTTGCCAGGGGACAATTAGTGCGAGATCTGGGGTCAGAACCCAAGATTGCTTTCACAGTCGCACACTCCAGCCCTAATTTATGACTGCAAAAAGAATCAATAGGCACCCATGATTTTTTTAAAGAGGAAGGACACAGGCAGGAAGGAAGAGAGAGGAGGAAAAAGCTTTTTTTTAAATGTATTTAGTTTAATTGTTCACATTTTGGTTGTCCTTCTTCCCCGCAACCCACTCCCACCGTTGATGCTGGGTTGTGAGACTCTGCTGGAGCCACAGACGTAACCCCGGAGCCACCAGGGAGCACCCAGGAAACCAATGATTAGTCATTTACAAGTATGTTCATTCCTTCAATGATATTTATTAAGTACATACTCAGGGACAGCATCAGGGTCACAATAGTGAATAAGAAATAGTCCTTGGCACCCTTGTGGCTCAGGCGGTTGAGACTGCTGGGGTGTGGACCAGGTAAAGCTCAAGGACCTGAGTTCAAGATCTAGGCTGGGGTTCAAAATAAACTAATAATTAAAACACTTTTTCCTTCTGTTCTTTTCTTCCTCTCTTCACAAAATAAAAAGACATACACGTGGATCTCAAGGTTGACCCTGGTGGGGACAAGTACAGGGACACTGGTGGCAATGCTGACATCACTGAAGGAGGCCAGGGAGTCAAGTTATGAAAATACTACGGAAACACAAATGCACACTCTTTGCTGCAGACAACAGCTTGCTAACAGGCTTTATTGCTGTATCACGGACAAGAATATGCAGATATGAAGGTAGGGAATCGACACTTGCCCTGACCCCCTTCCCAGCCAGTAGGAACCCAGGCAGAACCTGGATCCAGGCTGAACAGAGCAGGGCACTGCTACAAGAAAAGCAGCCCTCATGGCTCCAGCATGGTCCATATAAAGCCCAGAGTTCTAGACTTGAGGCTGGCAGGAGGAACTGTGGAGGGGGACAACCAAAATGAACAATTAAATAACTAAATCATGCTTCCTCCGCCTCTCTCTTCCTGCCTACCTGCCTACCTACTTTCCTTCAGTCCTGCCTGCTTCCTTCTTAAAAAAAAGAAAGAGGAGCACTCTTGTGGAGTAGTGGTTGGGTCCAGCTGTCTCTGGCTGAGCACCGTCCATATACATCCCAAGGTGCTAGGTTCATGTCCTGGGACAGAGAGTCGGGGGGAGTGGGGGGCCGGGAAAGGATATCCAAGATGCACAACTAAAGCAAAAAGAAAGAAGAAAGAAAAAAGGGCAGGACAAAGAACAGCTTTTGACTTACTGACCCTGGCACTCTCTTATCATCCCTGCATACAATACATTGATTCCTCTCTTTCCCCTTAAAAACCCTGACTGCTAGAGAAGTCGTATTGGCTTTGAGACAATACTAGAGTGGCGGACCCCTGAATAAAGCCAGTTCCTTCTTGCACCAAACCTCACCTTTTGTATTTGGGTTTTGGGGTGGAGTGACCAGAACTCCTGCTGGTACACCCTCTGGGCCTCTCCTGGCCCAGGGCGGGTTTATATCCTAGAACTAGAAAAATCATCTCAGATCCTGTCTGTGCTTCGAACAAGCTTGGCCTTGGAGCACTGCAGCCCAGCTCTGCTGGGGACCTCAGGGGATTGATTTCCTGGTGACAAGCAGATTAGCAAAAGACACATCAAAGAAAGAACTCACCCACGGTAGCAGCTACAGTTTTGACTTGAACATGGTTCATAATTCTCCAAAGACCTGTTGATTTGGTCAAGAAGTACTTTCCATTTTGCACCTTGTGAAAGCGAAATAAAGGAAGATTAATAACAGCCCTGCACACTCTTCTTCGCCGGCAGGCTGGCAGGCTGGCAGGCAGGCAGTGCTCAGAGGAGGCCCAACTTTTCCACGCCCCCTTCCCATCCCGCTGGTGGAGGATTCCTCCTGTAACCCCAATACAGGGGTCAAGTCCCCCAGACCGGGAGGTCTCCAAGTTCAATGCCTGACACTCCGAAGGCTATGGATAAGCTGGTGACACCGATTCTCACCATAAAGAGGGTTAATTCAAAGCTGTATTAAATTTCTTCATTAATTCTGGCGACGGCCCAAGAACATAAAACATACAGACATTCGTTCTCATGCTCTCGTCTCTCTCTCTTACACACACACACACACACACACACACACACACACACACACACACACACACACACACACACACGTGCGCGCGCGCACAGGCAAGCACTCGATTTATCCCCCAGTGCTTTTAGGAAGATGCAAACGTAGGCGACCCCGCGGTGGGTGAATCCTTTTTCTCGCCCACCACTCCGAATCCCGGAGGACGCGCACGCTCCAGGGTCCCGGGCAGGAGAGACCACCACGCGCTCGGCTCCACGGCGCCCGGCGCCCTCCGCCCCCCGCCCCGGGGCGCTCCGGAGAGCCCAGCATCCGCCCGGGGCGCGCTGCCCGGGAGGACGAGAGGGGCTCCCCCGGACCCAGCCTGCCCCGAGTCCAGAGCGCGGAGCCCACCTGACTCCTTCTGGCGGCCGGATCCCTGGGGCAGGAGGAGCAACAGCAGCCAAAACCCGAGCTGCAAGCGAGCCCGCCGCTCCATCGCCGCCGGCCCACTGCGGAGTCCCCGCAGCGCCGCAGGCGGAATAGCGCTGCCCCGCACAACTATGGCCGCCTCGCACCCGTAGGGCCGCGCGCGCCCCCACGTGGGCGGAGGCCGCTCCGCACCAGGCCGGCCACGCGGGGCTCAGCCGCCGCTCCGCCCCGCCCCGCCCCCTGACCGGCCACGCGAGGCTCCGCCCGCGTCCTCGCCCCGAGGCGGGCCAGCCGCGGCGCTTCGCTGGGAAGGAGGCCCTGGAAGCGGGTCCGCAGAGTGCTATCCCAGAGCGCGCCTGGAGGCCTGCTCCACTGTGGATCAATGACATCCCCTGGGAAAATAGATCAAGTAATGACCATTATAAAACATGCTGAAAACATTTTATTCTCTACAGCCAGAAAGCTGAAGGTCAAGGAGGACACATTTCTTGCTCACAGCTTCAGTTAGTGGGACAACCGCAGTTAGGTGGTTGTTTCCACGATATCAAATGGCTTCTTATTAAAGCGCATAGATTGATTGGGCACCTGCATATGTATGTACAGCACTGTTAGACTCCAAGGGGTTACAAAGAGTATCTCCTAAGTCTTTTTATCAGAGGAATGTAAAACAGTGGGGTGACCTAGACATGGAAAACAGCACTGTGAGACACAGGTGTAGATAGTGACCTACAGGTATTCATTCACTGTCTGCAGTTGCATCGTGACATTCTAGGCTCCGTGAAACACATCGAGGTTACACTGGCCATATTGCCTTGAGACAAAAAAACGGGACAGGGTTGTGCACTAAGGACTAAGGGGCAAGCGGGAGGTAAAACAATCCAGGTAGGAGCAGAGCTGAACATCACAGTAACTTTCACTTTCAAGGCTGCTTTACAATGGGGACAGAGGAGAATGATTTTCAAAACTTTAATGAGAGTTTTTATTTCCCATAGTATTTGTTGTGAGCCAAAGAAATTAGAAATAACCTTGTAGATAATGCTTTTGATGTGAAAATAAATCAGTATTTTCCATCATTTTACAATGTTTATTTTCATGGAAGAAGAACAGAGAGAGCTTGGGAGGCAAGTTAGCCCTACACATCCGAAGGATTAGCTGCATGCAGAGCCAAATAGTCATTGTTTCATTTCCTTAATAGAAGAGGTATTTTATTCCAGTGGTTCCTGTAGGTAAACGAGTGTCAGCATCTTCCTGGAGCTAAGGAAAATCACAAACTTCTAGGTCCTACACCAGCCACTAATTTAAAACACAAGCACTAGGGTTTAAAAGCCCCTCCATGTTCAAGCAACTGCTGTCTTCACATTCATTTCATGCTTCATTTGCCTTGTTCATCATGATTTAAGTTGCCCAAACATGGCAAGTCCTCAGAATACCTGCATCAGTTTTGTTTCCTGCTGTTCTCACCCATCTTTGCATCTCTGATTCCTTCCCAATATTCGGGTTTCTCCTAAAATGTCATTCCTTTAAGTTGATTCACCTCAAAACAGCACCCTCCTTATTTTCTGTCTTAGCACCTTCTTTTTCTTCACAATACTGAAATCTGTAATTATTTTATGTTTCAAATAAATTTTTCCCTCATTAGGAATTCCCAGAGGGTAGGGACATATGTCTTGTTCACTAATACATTGCCTGGTACACAGTAGGCACTAAATAACTGCCAGATAAAGGAAGGATATTGTTGAGCTCACAGAAAAGCAGCACTGGAGTTTCAATAGGGAAAAAGGTAACCGAATAAATACGAAAATGTACAAAATTCTTTAAACCGAGAAATGAATACAAGGAAAATATGTGATGATCTATATCCGACTTTCTATATTCACAAGTGAAAGTTCTATACTACATTAGGACAGTAAGAATATTTGGGACTATGACTAACTTTAGTGATTTTTATGTAAGTTATTCTGGCTCTGCTATTTATTGGGGTGGGGCGGTTTCACCAAATTAACTTCTCTTAACTTCAGCTAACTCTGGGAACAATGAGAGTATCAGGGCATTATGAGCTATATAATAAATTTGTAAAGTTACTGTGCACACACACACACACACACACACACAACTCTCAATACAAGTAATAATCACATACTCAATACAAAGGACTTGCTCTTAAGGCTTTCAAAATCTCGAGCCAAGATCTCACTCAGTGCTCTTTTGCCACTTTTATTCTTTTTCTAAAAATACCAAACGATTGTCACTTTGGGAATTTGCCATAATGACCCCTCCCTTATCTTTTCATCTGCTACTTCCTTTCCTACAAAGCCATTCTTCCACGAACTGCCTATTTATTCTTAGAGCTTGGCTTAGCCCAAGCTCTCAGTGAAGCCTTCCTTGGCCACACCACCAGCACCATCCCACAGAATTTATTATGATGTCTTGTAAGCTGCCACTGGAGCTTGGTGCTACTTTTCATATTGTACTTACTGTAATAAATTGCAATGACTGTGTCTTCTGGAATCTCGTCTCTTCCACTATACGCGAGCTCCTGCTGCTATTCACTTTTCTAACTCCAGCATCTACCTAGTCTTTAACATTCACTAAGCCGGCGATTGGCTCCTGAGGCAGGACATGGTGACGTGGAGGGTGACCTTAGGTGACAGCTCCCAACCTCCCCCATCTATAAAACGGGAATGATACCTTGTACAGGGTTGTTAGTCGGAAGCCGTGAAATAACAAGCAGGCCCCTAAGCACGGTGCCCCCTCATTACAGGGCCTCGGTGACCGCGCTCACGGAGGAAAAGCAGCTCCGAGCTGGCCAGGGAGGCGGGACAGCGAGCCCAGCGGCACTGGCGAGCCCCACTGCGCAGGTGCGGGCTGCCGGCGTCCTTCCGGGGGCGCGCTCGCGTCTGGGGCTCCGTCTGGCGCGCGGCTAACGTCATCGCCGTGCGCTGCCACGTCTGCTCGGCCCCACCGTAATGGAGGCTGAGGCTGAGTGCTGACGGGGGCGGGCTCTGCCTCTCGCTCTAGCTCTAGCAGTGGCTGACTCTGTCACCGACTCGGAGTTTGGGTCTGGGTCTGGTCTGGCAGCCCGAAGTCTGGATCCCTTTTCTCGATTTTCCGGGCGGGGACGGCCTGCGGACCAGCAGCTGGTGTGGAGCGTCTCAATGCGGGGAGTGAGTTCTCTTGCTTGGGGTCCAGCCTGTAAAGCCGCCACCTCCTCCCAGGGATCCCGCCCCACCGGCCGGGCCTCCTCCATGCGTGAGTATCTCGGAGCTGCCGTGTTGTCCGCCTGTCCCGGACCTGTTTCGGCCTCCGGGTTACGTGGCGGGGACCGCTTTGTCGTCCGCTCGTGGGAGCCGGTCTGTTAAGTGTGTGGTCTTTCGCCATCTACCTGCCATCGTCTTCTCACCAGTCCCATCCCATTTCTAATCCCCTCTATTTTCCTTTCCCTTTGCTCGTTCATTGAGCAATGGCCAGCAGCCCCAACGGTTTGAATGCTTTGTCTCACTTGGCGTCTGCTAGTCTTCAGCCCATGGCTGTCAGGAATAGGGAACATGGGATACGCCTGCAGTAACGTTTTGAAAACTAGGGTGTTTCCAGGGTGTCATTCTTCGGTTTTTAAGTTGAAATGTTTAGGAAACAGATTTGGGTATCAGTATTGGCGGAGCCATGATTTTACCTTGGGTTAATGCCAAACTCTTTTCAGCGAAGGTCTGTTTTACTTGTCTTTCAATCCTGCAGTTTCAGTCATTCCTAAGTGATTTTTTTTTTTTTTTTTAATATCAGGTTTTCTGAATTGGGCAGCCACTTGAGCGCCTTCCAGTATTTTCAACCCGATGCAGAGGGACCACTTGAACTTTTAAAGAATTAAGGATTCTGCTGGTGTACTTTCACCCGTCTTTGTTCTCTTGTTGGCCTCTGTAGGATAGGAAACACAGTTTTTCCTGATGAAGAAACAAACTCAGGAATTCAACGACACCATTCAGTCAGATAGCATGTGACACATCTAATCTCAGAACCCCAAACCCTTGATGGCAAAACCGAACATTTTTGGTAGTGCTGATTGTCCGGTATTTCAAGTGACTTACTCCGAAATAATTACCTTTGAACTGGAAACAACTATGCGAGGTGTTTCTTGTAAACGTCTCCCTGGTTGTGATGTCGTTTATATGATACAAGTCAACTTGCAAAAGAGATGAGTTGTGACTTTCCCAGTGCTGAATAGAGCTGAGATCCGAACCCAGAGTTCAGACCCATGAGAGTCTGAGAACTCCTTTTATTAGACTAAAGTAGGTAATAGACATGGGAACATTTGTTTGAAAATCTTGTTTTACAAGGTTTGCTCACTCAGTTTTTCTCTTTCTTTTGTTACATTGACTGCTTTAAAAATAGTAAACAAATATTAAATGTTTTTTGGTCGTTGTGCAGAGTTGAAACAGGCTGACAGCCATTAACCTGCGTTGCAATTACAGGTGGCACTGGAAGCAGACTGGTTCCCGGACATGCCCAGTGGAAGGAGGGGCCCTAGTCGGCAGCGACTAAGCCGTTCAGCTTTACCTTCTTTACAGACTTTGGTTGGTGGGGTCTGTGGCAATGGAACAGCCCTGAGAAACAGGTAAAGGAAAAATAAGACTGCGTAATTTGTAAGAGCTGGATCCGTTAGCTAGCATAGACATCATCCTGCTGTTGTTTGATACTTGCACATCAAAATGATTTCTTGACACTGAAATAGAAATCTTGCTCTTGAAGACTGAAAGTTCAGTATTTCATAATTTACTTTGTCATTGGCAGTAGGACTGAGGTCACCAGTAGAGGACAGGGCAGGGGTCGCAGGGGAGGGAGGAGGGTGGGCCCAATGGACAGTGGTGACAAATTCTTGGTAACTGGGTGGTGGGCAGGATGTATGGACATATACTTGAAGAATGGGGAACCGGCACGTATAGACTTATATTACATATTATTTTGTCAAGTTACCCCAAATCACCCCAATAAATATTGTTTTTTAAAGAAACTTTGGAGGTAAAAGTTGTGATAAGGGGTCCACAAAATGAAAGCAGTTCAGTCTTGACTTAGAGTTGATAATCCAAATCCTAGTCATCACCTTTTTGCGTATTAAAAGAAGGAAGAAGTAAATAAAACAAGGTAAGTATGATGATTTAATGATTTAGTAACATTCTTTTTTTCTCCATAAACCAACTTGTCTTCTGTAGGCCCTTTTTCCCCCTAACTTTTTTAGTATTTTATTGCAGTGGCTTTGTTTTACAAATCGAAATAAATTCATATGTGTAGGTTCCCCATATGTGCAGTTTCCCCATTCCTCAGATATGTGTCAGCACACTTTACCCTCCACCACATCACCAGTGTTCTTCACCACTGTCCAGTGGCCCCACCACCATTTGCCCCTCTCCCTCCTGTCCCATCCCCCACCCTACCCATCCCATTCCTTGTTGGTAACCTCAATTCTGTTGCAACTGTCCAAGAATTTATTTTGTTTTGTCTGTTCCTTTGTTTTGTCTATTCACATTCCATCTTTGAGTGAGGTCATCTGGTATCTATGTTTCTTCTTTTGACTTACGTCACTTAGCATATTTCACTAGCATTCTTTTTAAATTTTATTTGGAGGGCAAATTCAAATGACACAGGTTTGCACAGGGTTCTAAAAACTATGTCATTCTATCTGTAGTTTTAAAACTACTTGTACAGAAATTTGAAATTAATAAGCCGTTATCTACAGCCTAAACATACTAAGTTTTGCGTCATCTCGTATGAGAAGAAAGTGGTCATTTATCCCTGTTCCTGATTTTCAAAAGTTAGGATGAACTATTTCTGATATTATCCAGGGTAAGTCATTTCATCAGGAAATTCAGTCAAATAGTAGTGGAAAGAGATAACTTTCATTTGATCAAATGTTTGATCAGGATAGATTTTGCCAATTTCTGCTTCCTTTTTCAGTAGAGTTTTCTGTTGTCATTTGATTCTAATTTTCAGAGTTAGCAGTCAGTACACTGTTGTCTTTTTTGGCCTTTCTGATGTCATATATGTACTTCTCTCTCTGTAGTCTGCCCTCACTCTAACATTCCAATCTAAATACTATTCAGTCTTAGGAGTCAGTTCTGACCTCATCCTTTTCAGTGGGGCTTTCCATGAAATTCCAGTGGAAGGGCTTTTTCTAGTGTCTGATTCTCATTCTAGTTTTTAATCCAGACACTATGTGTATGTAGATTTACAGAATACTTGTTGTATTCTGGAGCATTGTATTTAACTCTACTGTTCCTTAGACTGTAATACTGTGCTTTATAACTGGATGTTGAAAAGAAATGAAATAGTAAATTCAGTAAATATGCTGAATTTTCCAATTTTCTTCTACAAAATAACATGCATTATTGTATGTTTTTAAGAATAAAAATAAAGAGAATCAGAATATGTGAAAATACCTTTGAAGAGAAATGTTTTAATTTTTTTTTAGAGGAATGAACATAAGTAGGCAGTAGACAGGAAAGAAGAGAGAGGAGGAAACATTTTTGTTTATTTAGTTGTTTATTTTAGTTGCCCGCCTCCAGCCCCCCCACCCCAGGCCACCAGCCTGGGTCCTTGGGCTCTATGTGGACTGCTTCTCATGCACAGGCTTAACGCCTCAGCCACCAGGGTACACCTATTTATTTTTCTGAAGAGGAAGTAGGGGAGGGAGAGGGGGAAGAAGCATTTCTATTTGGTTATTTGCTTTGGCTTTTCACCATGGCCTCAGGTCTCAAACCCAGGTCCTTGAGCTTTACCTGACTTTACATGGTTGCACACTCTTGTGTCTCAGCTGCCTGAGCTACAGTGGTTTAACTTTAACACATATTTCTTTAGCATTTAATCAGGTGATAGGGAGAAGGACTTACTTTTCAACAGATTAGAATAAAGGGAAAGATCATAATTGTTCATGATTTGAAAAGTCACTGAAGCTATCATTGAGTGATTTTGTGACATTTCATCTGGAGAGATAATTCTGGAGGAATACTTGCTGTCTGATTCTTGATGGAAAAGAAGCAGCTAAAAGAGTCTTTTTGTAAGAGGAAAGAAGGGAGAAAAGAAAGAAGCATTTTTAAGGACGGAAGAGAAAGCACATTCATTCATTTTCCCCTCTCCCACTTAGATCGACACTCCAGCCACAGGCTTAGTGACTGAGCCACCAGGGTGCACTATGAAAGAGATTGTTAAATTGGCGTGCCCTGGTGGAGTGGTGGTTAGGTCCCCCATTTCTAACCAAGCGTGGTTGGCATGTATTCCAAGGACCCAGATTCGCATCCAGGAGCCAGGGAGTGTGGCAGGTGGGCACAACCAATTTGAACAACTAAACAGAATGCTGCTTCTCTCTCTTCTTGCCTCCTTTGCTTCATTCCTACCTGTACTTTTCCTTTCAAAAAGAAAAGAAAAGTTTGTTATATTAGACTTGGGACAGGGGTATAAAAAAGAAAATGGACAGAAGCAATGGTGGAATAGAGTTTTTAGGAAGGATGTGTGCAGAGGAGAAATGCTTACTCTAGAGTGTTAGAAGAATATTCAGGAGAGAAATAGAGCACTGTGAAGCGTGATAGGGTTTTGGGTGGTGTATTTGGTTCTACAGACACAGAGCCGCTGGAGAAGAGTGCATATGCCCCACTTGGTAGGTGTCTGTGGCCCAGTTGATGAGGTGAAACTGGAGAATGTCAAAGAGCTAGTTGGTGACACACTCAAGATTGAAATCCCTAGTTCCCTGTCCTACTTTCCACCTGAAGGATTTGTTCTTGGGACAACGTGCTTAGATGATTGTCTCTAACAAGGAGAACATACTGTGAATTTCTGAATTTCCTAGACAGCTCTGAATTGAGGGAGAATCTTAGTTGGGGACTAAGAGTGATTTTGGTTCTTTGTTTTGTCCTTGCATGTACTTGGTTAATAATATCAGCTGAACTTGTCCAGATAACTGCTTTTCTCCTGTCCTCTTGATCCCTTTGAATCTTTCTTGCTTTATCCATTTGCTTAGTTTAACTCTGCTGCTTCTGGCTCTGTAAAAACTAGTCTTGTGCTTGGTGTGTTAACTCTTTCTTGCATACAAATTTTCTCTCTCTATAAAACTTGAAGGGGTGTGCCCTGGTGACCGAGCGGTGTAGTACACCTGAGCAGTCCTGCATACATCCCAAGGCCCTGGGTGCAAACCTGGCGTCGGGGAACAACAACTGTGAACACCTAAATGAAAATAAATAAAGTGCTTCTTCCTCTTCTCTCTTCCTGCCTGCCTGCTCACCTTCATTCCTGCCTGCACCTGTCCTTTAAAATACACACACTGAACTGTAAGGGCAGAGCAGATGTCCAGCACATGCCACATTTGTGCACTGTGTAGCTTCAGTCAGCCACTCTTCATACTTCTAGAAACTTACGTCAGTGCAAGGAACTGTTTGTCAGTCGAGTCCTGGATGACAGCCCTGCAAGCAGCAATTTGAAAGACTAGCCATGCTGAACATGTACTTTCCTTACTGCAGTCAGGAGCTTGGGTGCTGCAAGGCCCAGTCTGCCCAGAGTTAAAATCTAAAGTACTGAGTCTCTGATGAGTCTCCCTGATTGACAGCACTTCACATATTCACGCGCGCACACGCCAAGACACGACCTTGCTGAATAATTAAATAAGTCTTACGGGACTGCACTGAGAAAGGACTGCTGTCAGTGTGCCCATTTCCTCCAGATTCCCCCATGCCCACCTGTCTTTCCCTCTGCTGGTTTTGATTTGTACCCTTTCACTGTCCCAAATCTAAACTGTGAGCTCAAGTGTATATGGAGTCCTGTGGGTCTTCCTGGGGAAGCGTCCATCCTGGGCATGCTGTTGAGGAGCCGAGGCATTTTGCAAGAGCATATTCAGTGTTAACATTAAGGACCTTAAGATGCACCCTGGGGGAGTAGCTGTTAGGTCCCCCACTTCTGGTTGAGCTTAGTTCGCATCCAAGGACCCAGGTTCAAGGCCTGGGACTGAGGAAGCAACCAAGGTGAACAATAAAAACAAATAAAGCTGCTTTTCTCCTCTCTTCCTGCCTGCCTGCCTGCCTACTCACCGTCATTCTTGTCTGCACCTTCCCTTTAAAAAAAACCCCACAAAGACCTCCGCTGGTTGGCGGAAAAATCTGGCATTAGAACTGCCCTGCGGCGTGTCTCAAACCTTGTGTCCCATTTCTTGCCTCTATATTTGCATCCTGTTAGAGGAACAATGCTGGCGTTTTTCTCAGATAGTGCTTCTGAAACTTGTTCTAAGATGTGCTGAGTCTCTTTAGTTATGGATTTTTTGGTTTTAAGAGCTTTGATCAAATCCCCTCTAAGTTCTCAGCTTAGAGCAGGGCCTTCCTCTTCCGCAGATTCTTGGGACCACTTGCTTTGACCTTTGTCTTTTCTGCCGGCTTGACATTTAAAAGACAAGGCTGTATAGCGTAGCGCAGGTGGGAATCTTACGTCTTTGCTTTGAATATCTTTTGGATAGGTCTAGTATTTTATTGCCTCTGTTAGTGGCAGGAGCTCATTGATCTTTCTTACTTGGGAAAAACCCCTTTAACATGCAAACCATAACACAATTTCACATGCCTTCTCACTTGTAATGTAGTTTTGTCTGAAGAGGAATACGAATTTTTTATTTATTCTAGAGTAGAGGCTTGTAAATTCTCATTAGAATTTATTGATTTATATTTAAGGGAGGTAGGTAGGGGTGGTAGCAGCATTTTTATTTATTTTTTTGTGTTTTCCCCACGGCTGGGGTCCTTGCATTTAACAGGATCCACACCACAGCCTTCTCAGCCGCCTGAGCCACAAGGATGGGACCCTCCCATCGGAAATGTCTCAGTGTCTTTCGATTAACTGGTGTGAGGCAGTAGATCATCTGCCAGGGATAATCTGACAAAAAGCTCGGTTTCTTTCTTGAACAGTTGGAATGGTTCAGTGCCATCTTGTTGTGTTTTTTATTGTTTCTCCCATGTGGATTAGTCCCCCAGTTTGTACAGCTCCAGAGGCCTCTTTCACCTTGTTTTCTGTGTGATTGACATATTGTGCAGGGCTGTGGCCTGCCTTCCAGGACCCGTCAGAGACTTGCCATGTGTTAGTGATTGGCTGGCGATGGAGCAGTGACATGGTGACGCTGCCAGCAGATCGCAACCTGCTCTTAGTAGGCTTGCTCTGTCTTCTGGAATGAAAGGAAGAAACTTACACGTTTTTTTCCAACCCTCTCTCCATCTCTGTTCTTCAATCTCTTCTGAGTTTCTGCCATGGTGTTCTTAACTGCTGGAAGTGAACAGAACGTTCCCATGAGTTGCTTAAAGTGCTGACAGCGTCTCATACGGATGCCAGAATTTTATATTTCGGACTTAGAGAGTAGAATGATAGCACTAATAGACTTTTTTCTCTAGAATATTCTTTGGAAATAGCCAAATCATGTGAACAGTGTTAGACCCTTAGGTCTCTATAACTATTCCCAAGGGTCTAAACAATGGGAAATTTCATTCTCTACCCTAATCTTATCATGTTAGATAGCCCAGGTATCTCTGACCTATAAAAGAGCTCCGAAGCAAGAACAGGAAGATAGGCAGTGAAACCTCAACACTTTCATTGTATGTTAAGAGCTTATTCCCTTTTCCATGACACTGTTGGTCTGCTGTCTTCTCAACCTGAAGGTAGATGTTTGCAGTGAACTAGAAAAATGGTTTCTGTCCTTAAGATTATGATCTGACAGACAAGGCACAGAGAGATTTACTCTACGTAGCAACTTGAAAAGTGCAGTTAATAGAGGCATAGTTAACTAGCATGATGGCACAGGGGAGAGCTGAATCCATTTTGATTGAGTGGCAGAGTAAGCTTCATAGAAGGTATGCTTGATCATCTTAAAAGTCTTGAAGGATTTTATCAGCAAATGCAGATGTGAGGAGTTAAGGAAAGTGTTTTTGTTTGTAAAATCATTGGCATGCACACAGGAATGGCATATATATACATAGACTCCAGCAGCATGGGTTCTGTAGAGGGTGCATATGGAGGAAGAATAAAGATGAGACCAGGCTGTTGAGCAGAGTGCCTCCAGGGACAACTGAAATATTTTGGATATTACCCTAAATAATATCAGTGGGAAGCCTTTCAAGGGTTTTAGGCAAGCGTAACACTGTCAGAGTTTCACTTTAGAAAGCTCTCTGGAGGCACATTGGAGAATTTGGTAGAAATGGCATTGGAGTTTTGAGAATTTGCTGTAATAGTTGAGGTAAAATGTGCTGAAGGCTGAAACAGACTGTGGGCTTAGACGGGAGGGTATAGTTTGAGAAAAGGTTTATAAAAGTAGAATCTCTAAGATTGAGAGAATTGTTTGATATGGAGAAGCAAAGGGAAAAGCTCCAGTATGACTTCCAGAGTTCTTATTTGGGGCAGCTAACTGGGTGGACCGTGAACTAGGACGGGCCTGTAGGAGGAAGAGCAGAGGTGACAATAAACAGCTTGATTCTGTAGGTCTAGGCTATAACAGTGATCTCTGTGGAGACAGATGTTCACCTTTGGCGTGTGGGGTAATGAAAGCCACGGCTGCACATCAGATCACTAAGGAAGTGTATGTAGAGGGAGGAGATGAGAGAAGGTTCCAGGATAGCGTCTCAGGGAGGTCAGCAGCTAAGGGTGGTTGGAGGAGAAAGCAGGGTCCCTGTGCTGCGTGACACTGAGGCGTATCACCACTTGATTTAACCCTACTTTCTCTTGCAGGAATGGTAGTGCTATTGGCCTGCCGGTCCCACCTATCAGAGCCTTAATCACGCCAGGGCCAGTTCGTCATTGCCAAATTCCCGATTTGCCTGTGGACGGCAGCCTGCTCTTTGAGTTTCTCTTTTTCATCTACCTGCTGGTTGCTCTCTTCATCCAGTACATCAACATCTATAAGACTGTGTGGTGGTACCCTTACAGTCACCCTGCTTCTTGCACGTCGCTGGTAAGTCTGCACGGGCCTCCAGACCGTCATGTTGCTTCACCCAGAGGCTAGTCGGAAGCCTCGTGTGGCAATTCCTTCTTGTCTAATTTGTCTTCTAATTAAATGTTTTGGAAATACATGTTTCAGAAATATAATATCAAGATCAGATCATTAAAATATAAGTGTCTTGAATTGACTAGAAGAAGTAAAAATATAAATGAAAATAAACATTTAAACAGCTTATTACAGTAATATCACGGGAGGGCTTTGCTATGTAGCTTTCTCTATGACGTGGTAAACTTGGAAGTTTTGAGGTGCTGACATGATTAAGTTCCAGCCACTCTAACTTTTTAGTGCCTTAATTAGTTTAATAGTATTTTCTAGAACAAACCCAAATGGTGTAACAGTCCGAGGTGCTCGTCCTTGTTGGCAGCAGTGGGTGCTTCCTTGTGGTCAGTCAGGGCCACAGACTGATGAGACTGGCTTCTTCCCCATGTAACCTCAGAGGTAGCTGTGATTCATCCCTGTCAGCCAGAAAGGGGAAAGAGCATAGGGAAGTATAAAGGAGAGTTTCTTTCTTCTTTTTTCCCTTCCCCCAGCCCAGGTCTTAAACTCGGGCCCTTGGGCTTTACATGATCTGCACCGTAGCTGCTGAGCCTCGGGGGTTCACCTAAAGGAGTTTCTTAGGGGCCAGACCTGCAGCATTTCCTTACATTTCTACCCGCCACTGCACAGAGGCCCAGAAAGGGAGTCCTTTCACTGGGCACATTGTTACCCTGAGTGCACTGGGGTTCTGCTCCAAAGTCAAGTCAAGACTGGAATTATCTCTTTGCTGAAGTACCTAGATAGAATGTTCTAGTTTTCATCTGCCTTCTTTTCAGTTTATATAAGGGCTGTGTGATCTTGATGGAGAGGAGCTTCTCCATAGATGTATTAAATCATGGGAAGGCCATTCAGGTGATATGGCAGGTGAGTGGTTGGCAGTGGCATGTTTGGCTGGGTATTGGAAATATGCTGTAGGAGAGAGGAGACTGACCATTGTCCTAGGTCATTCACACATGTGCCTGGGACTTAGAAATAATTAGAAAATTTCCCTGGTCTGGTGAACATAGAAAGGAAATGTGCACCCAAATCCCCAAGATAGGGGAGAAAATAACCATTTTCGTTTGATATATTTCTGTCACTTGCTTGTTTCTAGAATTAATTATTAAGAATTTCTTTCCATTTTGACTATTGACCTACTGAAGATCATGTGAAGAGATGATCAGTTTCTTTAACAGTTGTAATGATTCAGCGCCAAATTGTGTGCTTTTCCCTGCTCCTATATTGTGGGTTTTTTGAGTGTAGGAGCTAGTCCATCCATCCTTCTCTGGCTCTGGCCTATAGAATGAGATTGGGTTGATCTTTCAGGCTTTTTCCAGTTAGGTAGCTCTTTAAGTACCTCACCACCTTAGCAGTGACATCAGCAGGCATTTATTACCATATTTACCATATTACCTCCTTTACTGTTTCTAAAAACAGATTCTGCTGTCTGGCTCCCATGGATAAGCAAGGAATATGTGACCTAGAGATTATGAAACTGGCTCAGGATCACAGAGTGAGCACTCACATCCTGACTTAGCAGCTCTGCTATGCTTTCTGTATCGATTCTATGTTTACTCTATAAGTATTTATTAAGTAGTTCCTTATAAAATTTCCACTCAGTGTCCCATGGGCGACTTTCGGATTTTCAGGCTCATCAAGCAAGTTCTTTCAGTTAACCATTTCTGACTTGCATTCTTGGAAGTTCCTACTAATGCTGCCTTGACCGATACCGAGGGAGCCATCGCCACTGTCGGCCAGGAAGCTGTTGCTATGGGTGCAGACTCGAGTCTGGCCACTTTTGCTCTGATTCCGACTACCAAACACATGGGGCCTTTTACCCTGCCCCTCTCCCCACTTCACTCACTTGTGAATTCAACTTATGGCGGACAGACACCGAATCCTATCAGGGACTTCAGTTGCAAGAAGGCCGGGGAATGTCGTTCCCTTTCTAGTCTCTGCAGTAGGAGGAGGCGTTCTGAAAGGAGGTGCTGGTGTGGCCGACTCATTTATCTGCCACACATGAGCCTAGTCACACAAGGCTGAAAATGCCGTTGTGGAACTAAGAGTAACATGTGAAATAGTAACTAAGACCTTAGCCCCTGAATCTGAAAAGGGCCTGAATGAGTGGACTGTTCAAAGATGAATGGACTCTCAGAAAACTAGTTCGTTCCTGTCACTGAAGGTGTTCACTTGCAGAGGGTGGAGTCCTGACTGGAATGCTCTAGAAGCTGCTTACACCTCAGCAGGTCATCTGTCTCTCTTAAGTTTCCTCTTCTTATGTGCGTCCAACTCAGAAATTTGCCAGATTAATACATTAGCTTTTTCTTTTTCCATTGCAAAATTGATATAATTATCAAAAAGAAAATGTGGACACCCGAATATATAAAGTGTCAGTCTAGCTATCCCGCTACTAGCTGACTGAGTCTTAATCCTAAGAAACAAAAAGCTGGAAGCTGTGAATTACTCCGAGCAGTCAGGAGTGGCAGGCTCCAGTTAATCAAGTATTCTGTTTTGTAGGAAGTAATCATCAGGAGATTATCAGTTTTCCATGATTAGACTATAAAAAAATTGCTTACCAACCAGTTATATTATGCATTTAAATAACATCTTAGTTGAACTGTTGATCCATCACTAAGACCCAGGCCTGAACTAGGTGTCCACTGGCTTTGCATTATGTTGGAGGAGTGGGCTGGACAAGGAGAAGTCTCCAACTAAGAGGGGACAGAGATTGTTAGAATCCAAACCAGAATGGAAATGATCCGAGGAGAGTAAGCTACTCTCCTGACATTCTGGCTGCTCTGCCTTTAAAGTAGATCCCAAATCTGACCACTTCATCTCCAGCTACTGGCCCTGATGAGTCCTCATCATTTCTCCTCTGAGTTAAGAACAAAAAACTACAATGTGTTCTCCACAGAGTGGTCTTAAAAATACACAATCATGACCCCTTTGCCTAAAACACTCCTATGAGGTTTGAACGGAAATTAAGGGAAAATACATATAAATTCCGACTTTTGTCGCTCCTCACTTCAGCTTTCTTGCTGCTTTTCAGACATACCAGCATATATTCTCCTACCTGAGTGATTGCTTTCTCCTCTGCCTGGGACTCTGCCCCGAGATCTTGTCATAACTGATTCTTTTTTTCATTCAGCTCTCATCCCAGATGCCACCTGCTCAAGTCACCCTCCCTAAGCAACAAGTTTTAAATGGCCTCTCACCCGCTTCCCAGTTGTTACTATCACTGTCTTATTGCTAACCTGCAGTGACAACTTTTAGAAGTGCTTTTTGTTTCTTAGCTTACGTATCGTCATTACCTTTCCCCGTAAGCAAATTCAGTAAAGATCATAGACCATCGAAGCTTCCTGTTGAATAAAAATGAGGTGAGAGAAGACGAGTACGGCAACTCTTTCTATCTCTTGTTCT
The DNA here is from genome assembly GCA_004363575.1 of Solenodon paradoxus. Lineage (NCBI taxonomy): Eukaryota > Metazoa > Chordata > Mammalia > Eulipotyphla > Solenodontidae > Solenodon > Solenodon paradoxus. The sequence goes on from RJWH01005436.1 coordinate 76,260, forward strand.
GCCGCCACCAACGTGCTTCTTCCAAACACGATCCAAGGTAGCTGCCTCAATTCCTGTCATCACATCTGCGGGCAGGAAGGAGGGAGGAGAAACAGCTTCTGTCTTTAAGGGGATAGCATACAAGCTATATACATCCCTTCCTCTCACATCCCTTGGCTCTGAGTAGTTTTTGCATGGGAGGCTGGGGAATGAAGTTTCAGTCAGTTAACTTTTACTTAGCCAGGAGTCAGTTAACTTTCAGTTAGCCAGGGGTGCTCAGTCAACTTTTAGTTAGCGGGAGGTGCTCAGTTAACTTTCAGTTAGCGGGAGGTGCTCAGTCAACTTGCAGTTAGCGGGAGGTGCTCAGTTAACTTT
>RJWH01005437.1:0-42271 GCA_004363575.1 Solenodon paradoxus
AGAACTTAGCTCAGGAAGACCCCGTGGCCAAGCAGTGGCAACAGACGTGCACTTGTCCTCCCCACTTGGCTTAGGGTAGAGCCGAAGAGATGGGCTCTTGCTGCTGTTTACCCTGCTGGCCCGGACGCAGTGGTCTCCTGCTCGCTTTGGTCTCCGTGTGACCCAGACTCTGTTTTGGACAGTGGCGGCCTGTCACTCTTCCGCTTTAGACTGAATGCCTTGAGTGATAGGACGTGTTATCCGATAGCATCAGGTCTTTCATGCTTTTGTTGTGGTTGTCATTTCAGTGCTCTGAGGACAAGTATGTGACCAGCGCCTACCAGTGGATGGTCCCCTTCCTTCATCGCTGTGAGAAGCAGTCCCCGGGTGCGGCCAGCGAGCTCTTGCAAGAATATTTAGTCACTTTAGCTAAAGGGGACTTAAAATTTCCTTTGAAGATATTTCAGCATTCCAAACCAGATGTAAGTAGAAACTCGTAATGTTTTAAAAACCTGTGCACTTGCCCCCCGACAGAATTAGGTTTTTCTTTCCAGTTTTTGAAATAGGCTTAGTAGGTAATTTTTCTTTAAACGGAAAAGGAGATGGTTGACTTTCATATTTGAAAATGTTTCCACAGTACAGTCCAAACATTTTTTTTTGAAGTTCATGGACTTGTGTTTTTACTGATTCACTCCAGTGTCTTTTTGGTCATCTGCTCGAGCTGTAGAAAACAACAAAACCGAAGCGTCAGTCGTCGGCAGGTGCTGTCATTGCTGTAGGCTGGCGCTTGCTGAGTATTAACTCATTTAACCCCTATGACAGTTCTGCGAGGTAGCTGTGTTCATTACTGCCTCTGGAAAAGAGACTCGTGACGTGGAGGGGTTAGGCAGCAATTCTAAGTTCACCCAGTAAAAGATGGAATGATATTCAAAAGTTAGTATTGTAATGTCACGGCTGCATTCTTCATTGTTAGGCTTTCCAATAATATCAGTAGAAGAAAAGATTTTTTTTTCTTAGGGGACCTTCAGAATGTTTATGAAAATCTTTTCATAAGGAGAGAAGATCTTATAATCATTCTTAACAGCTCTCATATTTGATGAAGAGTACTCTATTTATAGCTCTACATTTCTTTAGGATTCAAAATAGTTCTTTGGAATCCCTGATGATAAGTCATTTTGTTAAGTGCAACGCAATTTTGCAAAGTAAGTCCCCCATTGATGTCACCACAGATGAACTACACTCTCGAGGCCCTTTCCTTTGGAGTGGGCCCAAGCAGGGTGGCCCCATCACTCCAATTCCAAGCATTTGATTGAGCTGGAAGCAGAAGCCATGTGAAGTCTCCCGTCTTCTACATGCTAATGGAATCTATGCCTTGTGTAGCTTAGTACAGCAGGCTTGCAAATGACATCTCACTCAAAGTTGTTTCATTATAACTTTTGATGAGAAAAACTGATCTCAGCTACGTTGAATGAAATATTATTTGAGGACCTACTTGTATTATACGTTGTTTTGCTTAGTCAGTTTCCAGGAACCTCCTGGCAATGTTAAGGGAGGCTGTAACTGTGATCCAAAATCCACTGAGGTGCATACATATTCATAGACCAGTAGAATCAAGATAGAAACAAGTATTACTTAGCCTGACAGATTTTTTGATTTTTGGAAGGGTTGTCTCTAGTCAGAAGTGTGTTGGTTCATTGGCTGTTTAGGAATGCCCATCTTCTCATCAATAGCTTCCTGGTAGCGCTCTGATTGTAGGTTTGAACTGGCTTTACTGGGAGTCGGTGGGCTGCGTACACAGCACAATGCTGTGGGAGAAGCAGGGTGGAGTGAGTGTGAATGTTTCATGAGCAAGAAGGAAGTGCTTTTAAGTTCTTTCCAGTAATCTTGTTGTGATACTTCTTCCTACAGTCTTGTAAACCCTTTGTAGATCATCAGCTTTTTTTTTTTACTTGGCAATTTAACATGTGCCTTTTGAATAAAACATAGAGCTGTTTGCCGTTGTTGGAACAGGTGAACTTTAAAACAGATCAGTGGTCTTGCTGGGCTCTTCCTTTCCAGGGCACCCTCTCTTTGTCAGTGTGATATTCCCTGGGCACATTCGATCCTCGTGTGATGTAGGAGACGCTGCGGAGGCTCGCCCTTTGCTGCGGGGTGAACGGGGCTCTCTCGGGTGACCCGGAAGGTTCTTTGCAGTCTGCTTCCAGCCTGCCGCTTCAGCCCCATTTCCTTCCATGAACTCCCAGTTCACTCACACTGGGTCTCATGCCTTTAGCCTGCTAGCTTCTTTTATGTCTCTGTGTTTATAGGTTGTTTCCTCCACTTGGGGTGGTCACCCCACTCCTCTCCTTTGATTAACAAATGCCAACCTGTCCTACAAGGTTCCCTTTCTTGTGGAAGCTTCCGTGATTACCTGTGCTGACAGGTCTGGCACTTGCCTCTGTAAAAAACAGACACAGTATGTTAAAATCGTTTGTTTCCATGTTTCTCTCTCCCTCCCTTTGTATCCTCTGTGTTTCTTGCATCTCTCTCTCCAGGAACTAGCCTGAGGCCATTCAGAGAGCAAGTGCTCTGTAAATTTGACAGGGTGAATGAATGAATGAAGAACGAGCAATGGAAGACACTGGATTTCATTGTGATGCTTTAGATGACTTGATTGTTATCTGTTTGCTTTACAAGGATTGTGCCTGGAATTTCTAGGAAAAGACCATCTCTTGGGTCTGCCTTGAATTGTGCCTGAGTATTTTTAGCAATGTGACAGGAGCAATGCTTTCTGGGTCAGACGGCTGAGGCTGAGTCACACTGGATCTTCGCAGCTGACTGCTGCCACCATTCCTTCTGACGAGTTTCATGTCAGCTGTGATTGGGCTGCTGCTGTGTCCATGTCTGATTCGGTCCAGGACTCAGGACCAGCTGTGGCGCAGGAGAAAGAACAAAGTAGGACCACAGAGGCTCGAAGTGTCTCAAGTTTGCACTCCTGCTTTCACAGCCAGGGGAAGTCATGGCCAAGTCTGATCTCAATGCGACTGGGAGCAAGAGTCCTCGCCTAGGGAGAGGGAATGGATAATTGGGTACAGGGACACAAATTTGTCTTTTTCACTACCTCTTCTACCTCAGCACTTCCTCTCTTTTATAGCATCCTGATTTTTAAGCACTTATCTCTGATTTCAAACCATTGCTCTGTTTGAGTCATCCTTTGGGAAGGGAAATGTAAGGAAACTTGGTCAAATCTGACAAGAGAGGGAATAAAATATTCTACCTCATCTTCTCTCTCTTTATTAGTATTTTTAAATTCATCCATGCATCAGAAGTAGGAATTAAAGAACCTACTGTTTTCTAGGACCAACCCGGGTATAATGGGTTAGAATTTGGGGGTGGGCAGTAAGACACTGGAACAGATGATTCTAATGGAAAACCAGGGTTGGAAATGACTGCTTTAAATGTCAGTTTCCTGTCTTTCATTTTTTTTTTAACAAGTTGGGGTTTGCTCCATGTTATAATGGCTCAGGTGACAACTTTTAATTTCTTTTCTGATTACAGAGTTCAATGAGAAATTTGAGTTTTAAAATTACTTTTTCTCATTTAAGGCTTATTGCAGAATATTTAGAAAACCCAGGAAGGTATAAGAATGAAAATGCAATTTTTGCTTTTGGCAGTATCACTGATTAGATAATCTGAAAATCATTCTGCTCTGAGAGATCTAGAAGCGTTCATTAACTTATTTTTAAAAATCTCTTTAACTACATAGCTGAGCTTATGTGAAAAAGCAAAGGGAATTCCTAAAGGCCAAGTGAAGAGTGAAGTGAGGAGGAAGTCTAAGAAATACTTCGGAAGCGGAGACAGTGGCTGCTTGGGGGGGTTGTTATCTCAAAAACTGTCTGAGACAGATGGTCCCTCTTTAGTCTTTAGATGAGGTAGTTAAAGTGGTGCCTTCGAAGTGAGACCTCTTCTCCCTCCTACTGTCAGACCCTTTACAGATGCAGCTTCATTAAAAGTGTAGAATGGAAAGTTGTGGTGTATGAACGCAGCAAAAAGCAACCTGTGCTGTTGGTGCCCCAGGTAGAGCAGTGGTTAGTTTGGTCCACCACCTCTGGCAGAGTGCAGTCCACATCCATCACAAGGAACCGGGTTTGCGTCCGGGGCTGGAGGGAACAACCAAGATGAACAGCTAAATAAAATATTTAAAACATATTTCTTCCTCCTCTGTCTTACTGTAATCTTGCCTACTTGCCTGCCAGTATCTTTCCTTAAAAACAAAAACAAACAAACAGAAAAACAAAACTATATTGCCTTGTGGATCAGAGTTGTGTGTAAGGGGCTGGGGAATAGAGGATTTCTTTTCTGAGCATTTTAACAACAGTTTGCCTAGTTTGAATTTGGGGTTGGAATTACTCCTACTCTAATGTATGATGAAATTGAACAATTGAACTAGATTATCATAACAATCTGGTCTGCCTTGTAGTAGTGCAAGGAAAACTTCAGTGAGACTCCCTTTCATCCAGCTTGGAAAGGATTCTCATAAAGCTCTGATGAAATGAGCTTCAAATCAGCATTCCAGAGCACGAAAGGACAGTAATCTGCAAACAATTCATCACAGGTCCTCCTCTCCACTCTGATGATTTGATTATCAGATAAAGACTACAAAACGAGTGTTTTAAAGGTTTGATAAATAAGGAAAGAAGCACAGACATAAAACAGGAAGGAGAAATGAAAAGGATATGAAGAAGAACAAAGTAGAACTCTGGAGTTGAAATTGCTGTGAATGAAAACATTGAAATGGATGGATTCCTGAGAATATTATTGGACACGATTTTAGAAAATTGAAACCTGGGTGAAAATTTGAAATGATGTGGAATGTAGCACATCAAGATGAAGCAGTGGAAAGTGTGCAGGGTTAGGACACAGGGAGGGGAGACAGGGCTAACGGGCCTAATTAATGTAGGAATTAATTAGTTATAGGAATAGACACAGTAAGAGGCAGGCAATATTCAGTCCGATGGTGACTGTATCTTCTAAAATTGAAGACACTGATTCATTTAGATGCTGAGGTGTATAAATAAAAGCCCATATTCTGACATTTTAATATAACTCAAGGATACTGAAGACACAAGGGGAAGCATAAAGCAGAGAGAAAACCACATTCAGAGGAAAAAGCATTAATCTGAACGCAGGCTTTTCAGTCACAACAATAGATGCCAGGAGGCAGTCAAACATTTTTTTTTTAATATCATGGAAAATTACCTGTCAATCTAATAGCTAATGAATAGTCAATATTTACTTATTTTTTTAAGAAAACATTTTTTATTGAAGCAGCGTTGTTGATGACATTTTGGGTTCAGGCCCGCAGATTATGATCGACAGCTGTATATGCTCCATTATGTTCGCCATCAGAAGTGTGGCTTCCTCCTTCGTACAATGGGTTCTTTTTACTTAATGCTAATTTTTTTTCCCCAAAGGAAAGTAATTCAATATCTAAATGAATTAATGTCTTCAGTTTTAGAAAACACAGTCACCATCAGACTAGAATATTGCCTGCCTCTTACTGTTGTCTATTCCTACAATTAATTAATTCCTATATTAATTAGGCCCGTTAGCCCTGTCTCCCCTCCATGTGTCCTAACCCTGCACACTTTCCACTGCTTCATCTTGATGTGCTACATTCCACATCATTTCAAATTTTCTCCCAGGTTTCAGTTTTCTAAAATCGTGTCTTCATCTTCTAGGGAATCCATCCGTAAATGTTATGCTTTTTTTTGCGGCAGTTTGAACTCTAGAGGTGCAGGCGGTAATGACAGGTAGGCAGACAGGAAGCGAGAGGAGGAAGAGGCATTTCATTTATTCTGTTTAGCTGTTCGTTTTGGTGGTTCCTCCCAGCCCCGGGCTGCGAACCCGGGTCCTTGAACTGCTGTGTGGACTGCGCCTGGTGGCCTTCTCTAAGCTAGTGCACCGGGGCATGCTGCTTGAGGCTTTTTATTTGCTCGGTACTATACAGAAGTTTCATGTGTATTCACTTATTTAATTTTTAGCATTAGAGTTGTAGCTGTCATGACTGCTGTGTAGATTAGACAGTGACCCTCTCTTGTGTGGCTCAGCGCTTTAAACTTGACTTCAAAACCATGAAGACTGCGTCTTTAGCCCAGGACCTTGCGCCTAGTTCCACTATCATTCAAACACGAATGGGAAAAAGCCTTTTTAGATACATGAAACCGGAGAGTTTGTCATGTCCAGATGAACCCTGAAGTAATAACTCAAGCACATACTTCAGGAAGGAGGGAGTGCTGGAGTGAGCGGGAGGAGGATTGTGCCGGGGGACTTAGTCAGCCTGGAGAAAACAGTGTGCAAGCCAGTAATGAGAAAACAGGGAATGGGCAGCACTCTGCCAGGCAGACAGTCGTCAAGTGAGTGTCCAGTGGTGAGAGTCAGTGTGATGCCACATTGTGCAGATGTTAGGTGACTGTATTCACTTCAGACGTTGAGTAGTCATGTGTGCATGCTGCTTTGTTTTTTATGTTTTTATTCTGGCACATAACACGCGCTAGAATGGTGACCCTCCCTGAAGATGTCTCCACCCTACTTCCTGCACATGTGAAGGTATTCCTTTACTTGCAAAAGGGACTTTGCAGATTGGATTAAATTAAGGACTTTGAGGTGATCTTGGATTATTTAGTGGGGCCCAATCATAGGAGGCCTTACAAGCAGCTTTAAAATTCTCCCCGCTGCTGTTAGGAGACAGGCCTACTGAAGACGATCAGAGACGTGGCTTTGAAGATAAGAGGGTGGGACCAGGGGACAAATGGCGCAGATGGTTCTGGAACCTGACAAGGCTAGGGAGGGGGTTCTTCCCCAGAGTACCCAGAAGGAGCATTGCCAGCACCCTGCTTTTAGCCTGGGAGAGCCATTTTTGCACTTCTGACCTACAGCAATGTAATTTAATAATTTTTCCATTGTTTAAGCCACTAAGTTTGTGATAGTTTGTTATAACAGCAACAGAAAGCGAACACTTACTGCAAATAATGTAGCTTTATGAATTTTCCTGAAGAGATCACTTATGTAAATTGCTTTCCGAAGGTCTAGAAATTGGCAGCATCCTACAGGTTTCTTTCCCTCCTCACTCCCCAGCCCCTCTGTCAGTCACTGCCAGATCCTTTGTCCCTAAGTCATCGTTAACTTGATTTCTTACACAAGATGGTAGCAACCCTTCTGAACTTCATTTAAATAATATATAATTTCTTGGTATTTAGATTGTTTTGTTCTTCATTTTTGTGAGGTTTATTTAGGTGGTTATGTTTAGCGATAGTTCCTTCATTTTCATTGCTGAATTGAATTCCACTGCTCCAGTCTCCTCGTCATTCTACTGTGGATTGTGGCAGCGTTGAGCTCTTTCAGTGCTGCTCAGTGAGCACTCCTTTATGTCTCTCTTGGGCTGCATGCACATGACTTCCCCTTGGGTGTCTGTATAGCAGTGGATTTTTTCTGTCCTGAAATATAGTTCTGCTTGATATTGGCAGATAATTCTTAGCTTTTCCCAAAGGTGTTTCCATCAGTGATGAATATGAGTTTTTGTTAGTCCACATCCTCGCCAGTGCTTACTCACTTGCTGCTGTGAATGTACCCATTCTGCTGTGAGCAGAGTGGTACCCAGTGGTTTTAATATGTGATCTCTTATATAGAAATTAGCTTTCTGTCAGTTACATGTGTAGCAAGGAATTCCCACTTTAAATTCTGCTGTTCCCACTAACCTCCTAGTGATTCTGATCGAGGATTAAGCTGTTTCCAGTTGTAAAAAGACGGCTATTTCCAGTCTTCCCGTGATTTTAGGGTTGGTGCCTCGGGGGTCTAATTGCCACCTTGGTTTCTCACTATACCCTTCTCCTGCTAGATCCCCAGCTCCTGTCCTGGCAGTCACATCGTGGCAAAGTCTGCTTAGCACGTTACATGCTCGGCGGCCATGTCCGCGCTCCTTAGGGACCTGGGTGCCCTGGAGCTGTGCTGCCCGTTCGGTGGCCACCGGCCCTAGTGACTGTAAGTTAGGTTATAAAAGAAAAGCTTAGTTGCCCAGACGCACGGGTTTTGACGTCTGGACGAGCACGTAGTCTCCAGTACCTAGCAGTCGCCGGCGATGCCCCGCTGAGCAGTCGTGTCCACATGCGTTTCGTGTTGTCGCTGCTGCTTGCAGGCGTGTCCTAGAAGGGCCTGCTGGCCCCACGGGCTGGGGCTGCGCGCCCCCCCCCCCCCGCGAGTTCTCTCCCAGGGGCTTTCTGGCTGACACTCCCACCAGCGGGTAAGGCAGCGCTTGTTTCTCAGGACTGTGCCAGCAGATTTGTCATGTGAAACAAATGTTGCCAGTGCATTGATGGCATTTTTCAGTGTTTGCTTCGTACTTTTCTGAACCATGAGTGGACTTGAACATTATCTTATATGTTAGAACTAAATTGTCCATACCTTCCTTTTTCCCGTTTCCACGTGGGCTTTTGTTTCTTCTTGTCTTAGTTGTGTGGTTTTTTTTCAGGGATTCATACATGTGGGTGTAATTAGAACTATTTCTGTGGTATTTTTTCGTGTTTTAAATTTACCCATTCTGCTGAGACTATTTCTCCCAATCATCTCTTGACTTTGCTGTGATATCTTTTATGTGTTGTGCATTTTTGTCATTTTGGTTTTGTATAAATTAATCAGTCTTGTTTTTATTGCCTCTGAGTCATGGTGAGAAAGCCTTGCCCTGTCCAGGATCACTCATGATTTCTTCTAGTACTTGCGTGGTTTTATTTTTATGTTTCCTTTGTAGAGCATTGTCTCTATTCTCATTTCCTGTTTGTTGTTTGTGTACATGAAAATATTGATTTTTTTCATGTTAATTATGTATTTTGCTACTTGACTAGTTTTAGCGCTTGGTTCTCTGTTCAGGCATTCTGTCTCGTCTACTGCTCTTTCTCCAGTTGTTTGCAATACAGAATTTCAAGACTTTCTTTAGTTTTATTACATTCTTACGTATACCTTAGTATGCAGCATGGAAGATAATCTGTTGCTGATGGTGGAAACCTTATTTCATTGACTTCTTAGAAACTCCTAGGTGGGTTCCCTCTGGAGACAGGGCAAACGATGGCTTTTTCAGTGTCCGCTGAGATATTCGGATGGGAAGGATGGCGATAAAAGGAAATGTATCTTACTGTACATGAATTTAGACATCTTGTTGGAACTGTAACAAGCAAGAATGAAAGTGTTGTTAAAATGGGAGCATTAGTATTATATGCACAATAGGTTATGTAGATGTGTTGATTGGCATCAGAAGGGAATGAAGGTGCCATAGGACACACAGAGGTGGAAAGAGCTACGTGGGAGAGGAGTAGGAGTTTATCATTGGGTCAGCATTCACTGAGCATAATCAAGAGATTGTAAATAAAGTCCGACAAAGTCCAGTGAAGTCAAAGCCAAGTGGAGATGAAATGGGATTATTAAGTAGGTTCAACTACGGGAAGACTAAGTTCTTGAAAGACATTGTCAGCGGGAGTAGAATAGGAGGGAGACATACACAGACATATCATGTTTAGATAAAGCAAGTAACTTATTGGAATGAAATCAAACTTTTGTAGAAGAGTGTATGACACCAGGCCATGAAGGAGCTTGAGAAGAAGGTAAGTTTATTCTTTCATATAAAAGGACAATAAGGATTTTTAAAGAAGGTGTTTGAAAAGAATTTTATTGAAAGAATATTACATCATAACATACAGTTATAAGGTGTGCATCCGAGTAAATCACCCGCTGTATGTAGTGCATGACGTTTCCCATGACGGTCCGGCTCTTCCTTGACGGCACTGCGGGCCCCTCTGCCCCCTCTCTGCCCCCTTCTCTTGTCCACCCACGAAATTTGGTTTTACTGACTAAAGTGTATTTCTGTTTGAATTAGTTCATGTTTGCTTGGTCTCTTTACGCAGCACATTTGAGTGAAGCCATGATGTCTGTCCTCCCTCTTTCCTAATTCACTGAGTAATTTTGAGCATAGAGGATCAGATGTCTGCTCTAGAACATTTACCGTCCAAGTGCACTTTCATGTCAGGTGGCGGGATCAAGGGAAATAATGTGCTTCCCAGCCTTCGTCTTCCTGGGACGCTCTCTCTACCTGTGTGCTGTGTGTTACCGTGTTTCTCCCAAGTCTCTCGGAATCGTAGGTTGTCCAGGAGGGCGTGGGCACCTACTGCTGAGCTGGGGCCAGGAGCTGAAGGGTGGAGGAGAGTCCAGTCCTGCCCACAGCTCACCTGTGTCCGAGCAAGTGATTTGTCCTCTCAGGGCCTCAGTTTCCCTTTCGGTAAAAGGGAAATTGTATCAGCACCGACCTTACAGGACTGTTTTGATAGTTAAGTACTTAGAAACAGTATCTAGCACACAATAAGATCAGGACAAGTTAATAATTCTTATTGATGTTGAATAATACCCAATTTTATCGTGCCCTGCTTTCGCCTGTTTCATTTGTACCTTAGATAACTTTGTCAAATGTTAGTTTCAAATTAGTGAGATACGTATTTTTTTTCTTATAACAGTGAGAAACTATATATAAATTCTTCATCTCAGTTACTTTAGAAAATATGATTTCTCCAGTAACCTTGCATGTTTCTTCTGTCCACCCATGTCTATGATTTTTCTAGGAGAAAATGTCTTTGTCAGCCTCTCTCCATCACTTTTGTATCTGTTTTGTGAGTTTCTACTAAATTGTTGAAAACTAGTAGATCTTTATTATGGAAATTCCTTAAACTTTGGTGTTGAAAAGGGCCAGATGAAAATGGTTTCACACTCGAGTCTGGTTTCTGTGGTGGTAATACTGGAAGCATGTGCAGAGTTTACTTTAGTTCTTACAGCAGTGCTGCTGGTAAGAAGCTGATAACCCAGGTGTATAGTTAAGGCACAAATCTGTTATTTTCACATCCCAGAAAATATTTTAAGCATGGAAATCTGTGGTTTGCAGTGGAAATTGTGTATCTCATGTAGCAAGTGACTGAAAGTCACCATCTTTCTGCTTTAGAAATATGGAGACTAGTCTAGTCTGTGATTTGAATACTACAGCACCACAGTGTAACGTTTTTAGGACTAGAATGTCAGAGCTTTAGATAAGAAGTCTATGGTGCTTACTGAAAACTAGTAGGTTCTAACCTCTGAATTTTAAGGAGTTTCATATTTTTGTAATTGCAACACATAAAGTTTGGCTTTAGGGTTAGAAAGGCTGTCTTTCATGAATTGCCTGTTTCAATCATTGTGATTTCATTTGTCTGTTTTATCTTGAATGGGTCATAAATTGAAGAATCTGTTTTCAGCAGATGTAAAGCTTATGGGTACAAATTATCTTTTCTAGCTGCTTCTGTAATTACAATGCGATTTCATTTAGAAATATTAAAGACCCCAGAAGTTTGTAAGCTAAAGAAAAATGAAGATCGTGTTTTGTTCTGGTTAATGACACTCTTAAACATCCTCTGAACAGTGGTGCTGGCTCTGGAAAACTGGCTGTAAATCTATTGGTATTTAGCAGCGCACATGTCATTCTCTCTCCAGCTGCAGCAGAAAATCATCCCTGACCAGGACCAGCTGATGGCGGCGGCACTGGCGTGCATCTACAGCTGTGAGCGGAGTGACCAGCTCGCCCTGTGCTACGACATTCTGGAATGTCTGCCCCAACGAGGATCCGGGTAGGAGCCTGCCCATGCAGTCTCAGGCTTCTCTTTTGTTCCAGCAGTGACAGCGGAAGTTGCTTCTGCAGTTACATTACATTGTAGGGCATTGGGGGACTATTAAAAAATATAAACGAATCTTCAGCAAACTGTTGCTTCGAGTTCTTAGTTTCCTGGCACCATCATTTTGTCAACCTCAGTAACTGCTTAGCTGTCAGAAACAGCAGCAGCAAATACCATCGTCATGACAAAAATACCTTTTCAAGTGGACGGTGATACTCTTCATATTTTTAATTGATGCATTTTTCATCTTTATGGGTTAGTTACATCACTTTTTTTTTTTTGAGTGTGAAGAAGCGTTTATTTTTTATTAGTTGTTCACACTGGTTGCTTCCCCCGGACCCTTTGGAGGCGATTGACCCAACTGCTGCTCCACCAGGACGCGCCAATTTACATCACTTTATGACTTGTTAAAAATTAAGTTGAAGTCTGAGCCTTCCCTTTTAATCAAGTTTTCAAACATGACATCACTTACACAGTCAGACAGCCTGACATGTTCCTCCCGGTGCGGTGCCCCGTGAAATACACTTGTCTGTCCTGAATCTAATCAGTCTTATCGTTCAAACTTGTAGTTCACAGTGACAGCTGGGAATAGGGGACCAAGTTAGATAACACCCAGGGAAAACAGATGGATACAGATTATGAGAGCGTCTACTAGTCTTTTTACTTTGAAAAGTTATTGTCCTGGAGGAAACAAATTGTGCGAATGGGAGGTGCTGTTCTAAGGAGGAGGGTCCCGAGGACACTTGTCCCCTGGCAGTTTTTAGCTGTCATGTGTGAACTGAAGTCAGCTTATGGGAAGCCTTGTATGGAACAGCTGTTTCTGTCCTTCATGGAGACCTGTCTTCTAGAAGCAAAGACGATCCATGGGTCATGTTTTCTTCTGTCTTCACTTTCTCCTTTAGAATAGTGTGCTTGTCATTATTTATTGTTTGCCAAGTCCTCTTCCGGCGAGGCTGAGGGATCATGATATGGGAGAGGAGAATCATGAGTGAAATCAGCCTGTCTGTCCCCAAAGCTTATGCAGTGATGGCGCACTGCCCCCACCTCACCCCACGTGTGCCTCTGGGACCCCTGGCCTCCGTAGGAAGCGAGACACCTGTAGAATGAACTGTATTAATCAATTGTTTTTAAAATATTATTATTTCTGGTGAAGAAGAAAAGCAGGAAGGGAGGGAGAAAGAGGGAGAAGCAACATTTTTACTTATTTTACTTATTTATTTGTTCGTTTTTTGCCTCCTACCCCCACTCCCTTCCTCCCATTCTGGATTTAGAGCCTGGTCCCTGGGCTTTACAGGGCCCACGGCCCGCACCTCCCCAGTCTCAGCCGTCTCGGCCACCAAGGTGTGCCGCCGGGTTGACTAGTTTTGTAACAGGATGTCATTACCTGTCATTTAAACCTCAGTTCAGTGAACAGCAGAGTGCCAGAAGTCAGATTGCTCTTCCGCAGAGGTATTTGCTTAATGTCGACCTCAGTGAGCAGACGTTGTGGGGAGCTTTTCCCTTATGGGGTCCTGGTGGGAAACTGATGGCTCCCGTCAGACTGACGCTGCCTTCGTCGTCTCTGAGTCAATGAGACAGAATTGTCGCTTTCCACCTGCTTGTCATTTTTTCAAGTTGATGTATTAGACATGTACCGTGTGATCATAGACAGCATATCAATCGAGTGCGGATTCTGTTTTTCATGTAGTGATTTGTCTGCCTGGAAGACACAGTCGGGGTGTCCACGGAGTGGTGCCATTGGTAGAGCACTTGCTGGGTGGCACTGTAGTAGGAATGAGCGTGTGTTTGCAGAGTGCAGGCTCAGAAACGCCCTGTGTGTGTAGCTTCACATTGTTTCTCATCTACAGGTTTTTCGTGAACCCCCAAATTAGCTTGATGTTTGTGTTCTGTTTATTTTGTCTAATAATTATACTTCACATTTATGGATGCTTAAAAAATGTGTAATTACAGAAATTATCCTCCTATTAAGTAAGGCTTCGAAATGTTTTCTCCAGTTTTGTTCTTCATGTCAAGTTTGTCAATTTAGATTCTCCCACTGATTAGTTGTTTATTCTGTGTGGTTAAATGGTTGTTATTTGCCAAATGGTAGACCGTTTTTCCTCCATTTAGGAAACGAGCAGTTATTTGAGCTAATTGAATTTTTGTGCATCCTGTCTAGGCAGCATGTTCCATTTGGCTGAAAAATGTTTAGTCGTTATGGTTTTAAATGTAAGTCCACCAAAGAGGAACATCATTTTTGGAAATCAGTGAGAAACATTTATTACACAGCCAGAGAATGCTGATGGAAAAAAATACGATTCCTCAGTAAGTGTGATAGTGGAAGTTCGCTCTGAAAAATGACCTTGTGAAGGACTTTTGAAGTGGCGCAGACCCTCGTTTGTCATTCTAGTCCATGGCCCACGACTTGGTGTAGAAAAACCACATAATCTGTGAATTGTGCTGAATAATTGGCAAATGGATTAGTCCAGGACAGATTTGATGTTTTAAAAATAAAGACTTTGTGTTCAAGTTAGGGTACTTTGAATCTTCCAAGCCCTGACAAAGACTTTTACTTGCTTTTCTTGTTAATGAAACTCTTAAGATCTTGCTGGCGTTCAGCTGGATGGCTGCGGCGGGGACTCGAGAGCTGGGAGCCGGCCTCCCTTCAGGGCCCCCTCTGTGACTGGGCACGGGGTGGTTCGGGTGCAAAGGCCTTTCTAGCAGCTGCTAAGCTCTGCTGCGAACCCCCTGCGTTCAGTCGTCTGTGTGCCAGGCCACTGTCAGTGTCTTCTAGCAACTGGCTTCTTTGCGGGGGTGTGCGGTAATATTTCTCGTAGCCGCTTGCACTTGTTTCGTCAGAAAGGGTTTGCTGGCCGTGCTTCTGCCGCTAACATTTAAGAGGGGATGATGCTGTGGATGAAGTGCCGTGAGGACAGATCGCCTTCACAGGAAGCGCAGGGAGACCCAGGACAGAACCCACAGGCAGGACCATGCCTCCCCATCTGCTTTATCTGTTCAGAGAAAAATAAATTATGGGTTATTACTTCTCTCTGTTCTTGTGACAAAGGACCACAGCTGGATGCATGCTGGTGGCGCAGCCTCTCAGCCGGTGGCTGGGGCGTAGACCCTGTCGGGCCCAAGGACCTGGATCTGGTGGGGAGGAAGGTGTAACACAGCCACAAATGAGCAGAAGTGCTTCCCCTTCTTCCTTCCTTACAGAAGAAGAAGAAAAGGCTACACTTGATTTGTATTTCTTTCTTGCCTTTTAGCAGGACTGAACTAAAAGAACTTTAGCAAATAGTTCGTCCATGTCTGGCTAATCTGTAATAGAGAATATTCTGCTATAATATATATATTTTTTAATTTTAATCTCTTGGCTCATGGAAGATGCCGAATGGGTTCAGGAGATAAGTCTGAAATTTTCCCTGGATGGTGTAAAAATGTTATATGTTAAGAACAAGAGAAATACTGTTTCTTTTTTTCGGTTTCACTTAAACTTTGTGTTTTTTTTCTCTCAACCTTTTAGGCATAATACACAGGTAACCGCAGCGCTCCATGACAAGGTAGACCAGTTGGAACAAATTCTCAGGTGAGAAAAATGACGGTTGATTCTGCGCCACTGGTGGTTTGTCCAAGAAAGGGCACCTTACATAGGTCTGTAATCATTTCCAGTCTGGCCTCACATTTTGATTTTTGTCTCTCTTCTGAATAAACTTTGTTAATAGCCAGTGTCGTTTCAGCAGAGTGGTTGCCTGGTAAGAATGTGGACACTGACGACCAGTGGTCCCGTGTTCAGTGTGGGGCATTTCCACTCACTAGCTGTGCTTTTCCTTATTACCTCGTTCGTGAGGGTGTGGGGTTGACATGGTTGAGGGGCTTAAACCGCCTCACACGTAGCAGGTAAGGAAAAATGTTGTTTCCTGCAGCAGTGACTGCATCTGTGAGCCAGCACTGTCTATTGTACTTCCAAGTTTCCTTTTTGGAGCGGAATGCAGCCTGCTGTCTGGATTTTACCAAAGTGCACTAGGGCCTTCAAGTAATCCTGCAGTATCCATTTTACTGTTAATATGAAGCGTTAAACTACCTCTTTTGGAGACTGAAATTCCCTAATTTGCCATTTAGGAAATCGAATATTGTTTTCTAGTATTTATTTTTATATGTGTATACAAATATGCTTGCATGTTAATTTTTAAATATTTGTATTAGCTTTTTTTTAGGAATTATTATTTTAGAACTAATACGTTTAGCTTCCACTATATGATTATAGAAACTCTAATAACATCACCTTTATATTGGCAATATAAATAGTAAAGTATAATACCTTGGAGTCTACTAATTGGAAATTTTATTCATTCAAATTAAGAGACTTTAGTATAAAAATATTTCAAGTTGTATTCTGTTTAAGGAAACAGAATGATTTTGTTTACCATAATGTGAGTTTAATGGTTTCATGAAGAATTAACGGTTTCATTTTCTCAGAACCTTTATTGTGTACTTGCCCGGTTCTTGTTACTCTGTGTTCTCAAAGTTATACCATTTACTATGTTGAAAAATGTTTCATAAATCAGCTGTTTCTATTAGAGGTTCGCTTGCGTCCCTCCTCCACCAGCCTCCCTGAAAAAATGAGCCTAGTTAGACTACAGCTCAGTGGTTTAAGTCAGTATGGATGCACTTCTTACAAATATGAATGATTGCCTTTGTTTTCCTCGTGAAATTGAGAAGAGATACCACAAAGAGATAGAGTGATGTAAAAGTAATTTATTTCACCGTGCTCCCAGCTGTAACCATGGGTGCTTCTGATAGACATGTTACGTCATCAGTACCTCAAAGAAATAGCAACACCCCCTGGGTTTCTGGGTGCTGCCCGGGGCTTTCATTGTTCAGCTCTAATTTGCTGACCTTTGAAAACATGAACTCTTTATCCCCATTGCATGTCATAGACAATAATGGTTAATAAATCCTTTGGTGTATATGTCAAGGGATGTGAAACCTGTCTTCCTGAAGTGATTGAGTTCTATCCAGCTGTTCTATAAACCCTGCAGTTGTGTGAACTTTGGGGAGACACACCCAGGTGTATACGAAGCTGATAATTACGGCCTGAGGTATATGAAGAACATTCATATGACATAAAAAATTGTGACATAGTGGGTGTTTATAGAATGGATTCTTGAGGGAGACTGAGCCTTATGACGGTCTTGTGGTTTCCATCTCTAACATTGTTTATTGCTTTTCTAGCAGCCTTGCCTACAACAAAATACTCAGTAGGATTGTTAAAGAGTTAAAGCTGGATACTGAAATGATAGAGTTGGCTTATTTTACTGACTTGGTGCTTTGAGAGTACAGAAAAATTACAATATTGATTTTGAAGTAAAGATGTGTCATGCTTTTTCCAAAATATGTTGCTTATTCCAAGTATATTGTAACAAAAATCAGTAGAGGAAATAAGATTTGATATATAATTATTAATCTTTTTTTTTTTTTACTGAGAATTACTGTAATATAACCCTGGATCATTCTGTGCGCTGCTTTTGTTTTTTAAGCACTGAACATCTAACTGCTGCTTGAATGCTTAAGATGCTTAGACTTTTTTGTTGGCTGCAAACTAAAAAAATTTTCTTTCACTTACAGCGTGTCAGAACTTTTGGAGAAACATGGACTTGAGAAACCGGTTTCATTTGTCAGAATCACTCACTCCAGTTCAGAAGAGGCGCGCAAGCTGATGGTCAGATTGACCAGGCACACCGGTCGGAAGTGAGTTGTTAGCAAAATTAACTCTGCTTGTTGATAATTTTAACAGAGTCCCACTGCCTCCTTTCTTTGACTTCATTAAGTTTTAAATGACCGACAATAAATTGCAAGTATTGGTGGTGCAGCATTTACTAGGCTTTGATTCATGACTGTACCCAGGAAACCACTGCTCCATCAAGATACTAAGCATATCTGTCACCCCTAAAAGTTTTTTCTTGCCCCTTCATAATTCTCTCCCTCCTTTCCTCCAGCTTCCCCCCACCAGACCCCTTCACAGGCCACCATCTGCTTTCTCTATATTTCTTTGCTTTCCCGAAAATTTTATGTAAGGAGAATCATACAGCGCACATTCAGCTTACGGAGTTTCTGACTTATCCATGTTGCATCATGGATCGATCACATTTCATTTTATTTGCTAGACAGTATTTCATAATAGGATTTATCCCACTTTATCACCTGCTGACGCACATTTGAGTTGAGTTGTGCCTCTGCAAGTAAAGGTGCTGTGAGTTTTCCTGTGTAGGACTTTGCATGGATATTTGCTTTCATTTTCTCTGGATAAACACCTTCAGAGTGGAGCGCAGCATCACGTAGCAGGTGGATGGTTAGCTGTTTAAAAAGCTGCCACTCTCTTCCAGAGTACTTGGATGAATTTTCTTTCTAACCAGTCTTGTGGGAGCATCCCAGGTGCTCTGTATGTGACCATAACACTTGACATGACCAGTCTTCAAGAGTAGCTATTTTAAGAGGTATGTAGTGATGTCTGATTATAGTCTGAATTCCATTTCCGTATAGAGTAATAACATCGGACATCTTTTCACGTGCTTGTTTTCCATTTGTATCGTTTTTTTTATCCATTTAAAAGTTTGGGTCATTTATTTTCTTAACTGATTTGAGTTTTTGTCTATATTCAGATTTTATGTTCTTTATTATATATATGTGCGTATGTGTGTCTCTATATATTTAATATATATATATGTGCTTTGCAAAGATTTTCTCCTGTCTGAGCCTGTATTTTTGATACCTTAACCCTGTGCCTTTTGAAGAGCATTCTTTTTAAATTTTCTAAGAAGTCCAGCTTTGTTCTTTTTTGATTGTGCTTTTGACATCTTAAATTTTTGCCACAAGGTTTTTTCCCTACCATTTCTAGCAAATTTCTAGTAGTATACTTTACAGTTGTATCTGTGGCCCATTTTTAGAGTTTATTTTGCTTTTATTGTTGAAAATGTGAATTAATAATGTTGTAAAAATTCTAAATATTCCAACACTATTGTTTTCGAAGATTATCCCTTCTGTACTGAATTACGTTCACAACTTTATTCAAAATCAGCCTTTCATATACCGAGGTGCCTGAGTGTGGTCTCCTCCGTTCTATTGATTTGTTTGTCTCTTTCCTCTGATACCATGCCGTGTTGATTATTATAGATTTACAGTAAACCTTGAAATTATGTAAAATTATTTTCTTGATTTTGGTTTTCTTTTTAAGTATTGCATTCCCTTGTGAATTTTAGAATCCTCTTCTTATTTTCTGCAAAACATATGTTGGGATTTTGATTTGAATTGGGTTGAATCTCGAGGTCAATTTGAGGAGTATGGTTATTTTAAATTAATGTTCCATCCTCTGTTAACTCAGTGCACACGGTTTTCATTTATTTAGGTCTTTAATTTCTTTCAGTGAGCTTTGTAGTTTTCAGCGCACACATCTACTTAATATTTTGTTTTTGTTGCTGTAAATAGGATCATTTTCTTAATTTCATGTTTTGATTGTTCATTCTTTGTATGTAGAAATGCAGTGGAATTAGATACATTGATCTTGTATCTTTCAATCTTACTGGGCCCATTTATTAGCTTTGCTTTTTGTTGATTTTTTTTGTTTTGTTTTTTTGAAGATTCTGTAGTACTTTATACACTATTAAGTCATCTTTGAATAGATGATTTGACTTCTTTTAAATCTGTATGTCTTGAATTTTTCTCTTTCTTTCTCTTTACTGGTTAGCATGATGTATCTTTTAGTATGTAGCATGAAATACATTTTATTTTTGAGTGATGCTTTTCTATTTGAAGCTTGTTTCTCGTAGACAGCATGTCACTGGGCCTTAAGACCGAACTGGAGAGAGCCAGCCCGCGTGTGCCCAGGTCGTCGATGAAAACCTGTCACCACCTATGTGGGACCTGGAAGGCCATATCTTCTTTCTTTTGTACATTCGCTCAATGCACTTACTCATTTCTGATGCACCTCACTCCTTTATAGAATCGTATTTCCACCTGCCGTCATTTTCTTTTTGTCTGAAATGTTTCCTTTAGTAGTTCTTATTGTCTGGGTGTGCTGGTGATGAGTTCATTCCATTCTGCTTGTCTGAAAAAGCCCTCATTTCACAGTTGTCTTTGAAGGGTAGATGCACTTAGTATGGAATTCGAATTTGAATTTTCTTTCCGTCACTACAATACAGACAATGCCTCCCTTTTTTTCCAGTAAGAAATTTGTCACCTTTATTTTATTTCATGTGCATTTATCTGATTTTAAAAAATGCTTTTATAATTTTCTCTTCATGACGTCAGTTTAATTCTGATGCTTCATGGAGCATCTTGTGAGGAATAAAGCATCTTGGATCTTTGGTTTGTTTCCCTCAAATTAAGAAATATTTCAGTTATCCTTTTCTACCTCTTTTTGAGGAGTCCAATTACATGTTTATAAATTAGACCTTTAAAATTGTCCCACCAGCGCTTTGTTGGTTAATTTTCTTACTCTCTGGATTTCATCTTGGGTAGTTTCTATTTTAGCTTCTTAAAATTTCACTTAATCCCCTTTTTATATCTGTGCATCAAATGTCTGTTTTTCACTCAAGACTTTTTTTTTTCCACTTCTAAGTTCAGTTCTGATGTGCCTTGGTGGCTCGGGTGCTAAGTCAGCAGATGTGGAGACAGACCGTCTAAAACCAAGGACTCAGGTCACAGCCTAAGGTGGGGTTAGAGGCTGAGGTGGGGTAGACACCAAAATGAACAACTAAATAAGTGAGTGAATATGCTTCTTCCTCCCTCTCTCTGCCTACCTGCCTGCCTGCCTGCCTGCCAACTTGCCTTCATTCCTGCCTGCTTCCTTCTTCTTAGGAAAAATAAAGTTAAATTTTGACCTTTTCTTATATCTTCCACGTCTGAGTTTTTGAATCTATGTTATAGTTATAATACATTTTTAACATTCTTGTTTGCTTTTTCTGATTTATCTCCTTTGTCCACATCTAACATATGGGTGAATTTTGAATCATCTTTCTCTTCATCTATCCTATTTTCCTTTTTCTTTTCATGCCTAAAGCTTTTTAATTGAAAGCTGTGCATTATAATATTACTTTTTTTTGTATGGTGAATTTTATTTTTTCAAGGAAAGGTACAGACAGGAGTGAAGGTGAGTAGGTAAGCAGACAGGAAGTGACAGAAGGAAGCACTTTATTGTATTTTCTTGTTCATCTTGGTGGTTCCTGTTGGCGTTGGTGCTGGGACACAAACCCAGAACCTTGGGATGCATGTGGACTGTGCTCAATCCCTGCTCCACCAGGGTGCACCATCGTGTTTATTTTAAAGGAAAGGTGCAGGCGGGAGCGAAAGTGAGCAGAGGCAGGCGGGCAGGGAGAAGAGAAAGAAGCATTTTATTTATTTTAGTTGTACATCTTCGTGGTTCCCCTGGCCCCAGGACACTCACCCGCATCCTTGGAATGTATGTGGACTGCACTGACCAGAGGCTCTTGACCAAGTCACTCGTCCACCAGGGCGCATCAATATCTTTGTGTTCATCTGTTCTCATACTGTTTTCCGAGGCACAGTTAACTTACTGGTAAAGAGCTGTTCTTTGCTTCCTGCAGCTGAGACTAGAGTGCACCTTCCATGTGCTCCTTCCTCACTCCTGAGCTCACGCTCCTTCACACACGCGCCCCAGAGCCTGTGTACCTTGGGGTTCCCACATATGTGACCGTGCCCCCCTCTTTTTGCCCAGCCTCGGGGAGTGCACCACGTGCCCGCACTGGCGGGCCTGATCCGGATGCCGTGGAGAGGTCAGTGCCCGCAGCCCTCGGGCTCTCTGTCTGGCTCGCTTTCTCCGGCTGTGTCCTGTGGGCTCTCTGCTCTGGGTCTCGTGTCTCAGTTCTGCCTCCTTCCCTGCGGGAGCTCACAGGTCTCTGCTTAGATCTCCGTCTCCTCTGCTGCGCTGGAGCTTTCTGCAGACAGCCGTGTGCAGACTCCTCTGCTGGTGAGTCTTGGGGTCACCATCTCCGGTGCCTGAGGTTCACTCTGTTCTGCTTATTTGTTTTTACCTGTTTCAGCTGGAACTTTAATCCTCCTTGTTTCCTTTTCTCTGGATGTGGAAATCGCCTTTAGTTGTCTCTCTCAGGGCCTCTAGATCTCTGGAAGGAAGCCACATTAGGAAATTGGGATTGGGATGGGATTTAGTAGATTCTGATTTGAATTCCACAGCTTATTACCAGTTTCTCTTTAAAACTCGAATTGGTTTCTAACTGACATATACTCTTTATGTCACTTCTCTTCATCAACATTATTTTTTGGGAGATTTATCCCTGTTGCTGGTAGAAGTTGAGTTTGCTCTTTTTCCATTGGTGATTGCCACGTTATTTCTGCAGTCTGTATTGACAGATATTTGGACTGCTTTCCATTTTTGCCTTTATCAATGCTGCTGCTATGGACAGCTTTAGCCTGCCTGTCTTTTGGAGACACAGTTCTGCATTTCTCTAGAAGCGGGAATGCTGGGTCACAGGATATACCTGAGTTCAACTTTAGGAAATTCTGCCAAATAGTATTTCAAATTGTTCTACTAGCAAGTATCCCTGTCAGCATCTTAGCATTTGTGTAAGAATTATTATTGCATTCCTGCCTCACAAATACTCGAGACTGAATTTTTTTCTATACCCTCTCTCCCCACCTTTTTTTAAAGGAAAAGTATAGGCAGGAATGAAGGTAAGGAGAGGCTGGCAGGCAGGAAGGAAGGGAGAGGAGGGAGTAGAATTGCATTTTATTTAGTTGTTCATCTTGGGTTTTTCCTCTTAGTCCTGGGACATGAACCTGAAACCCTGCGATATGTATGTTCTGAGCCCAGCCCCTACTCTGCCAGGTCGCCCCTCTTTCTCCTATTTTAACCATTCAGATGGGTACATAGTATTTCACTGTGGCCTCAATATGTGTTCTCCTGATGAGTAATAAAATTGAGTATTTTGTTGCAGGACCATATTGTCAAACGGCTAGGAGTAAATGCACACAAGATAGGTGCAGCTGAGATCCATTAAAGAGCTGAAGAAATGGAGTGATTTATCATATATATGGCTTAGAAGATTTATTCATCTAAAGATGTCAGTTCCTCTGTGACCTATGTTTTCCTTCATTTCCAATAAGGAAATGTTCATACTCTTGTGCACACATGTCTGTGTGTGCACACATCTGTGCACTCGTGTAGGTACATCTTTCAGTTGAGAACTGCCAAGTAGAGTCCTTGTCCCTAGAGCATTATGACCGGCGATACTCAGAAAATGCTTGTTGTGCCACTAGTGTGTCTGGCAAATGAGTGCCTTACTTATATTTTATTCCCCTTTGTTAAAAGTGTCCAATAATCTGTAGGCACTCAGTGCTTTCAAATGAACGAATAAATAAGGGATTGAAAAGATAATGGTCAATTTAAAAGCATGAGAGCAGTTCATTTATTAAAATAATTTTTATTGGCGTGCCATCGCATGACAGCAGAATGTAGGCTTCAGCTGTGCGTCTTCCCAAATCAGCCCTGTGTACGCTGAGTGAAGTTCAGCCCTGGCCGTCCAGTGTGTCCCCTCCGCAGGTAACTGCCCGCCCCGCTTTGTGTTTCAAGGAAGGAAGGAAGGAAGGGAGAGGATGAGGAAGCCCTTTTTCACTTATGCGTTCAGTTCAGTTGTTTTGGGATCACTAACCTGGGTGCTCAGGCTTCACGTGGTCACACTTCACGTGGTCACACCGCTGCGGCCCCAGCCAGCTGGGTTCACCCAGCCCTCCACCCCTTTCACACCTTTCACCCCCCTGCCTTCTGCCTGCCCTTCTGGCCACCACTGATTTCATCTTACACACTGAAGTTTTCCTTTTAGAGAGCATTTTAACTTAAGTTGGTTTTGTCTCTTTTTGATTTTGCCGTTGAGAGTAGAACGTTGTTTTCCTAGCGAAATCGGCAACTTTGGTGTTTCTCTTTGGAAGGTGACTTAGAGTTGGTGGAAAAAGGCAGGGAAATGAAGCGCTTCTGTTACCGCACACCTTTCATAATCTTGGATTTGTTTATGTTGTTTTTCATGAAGTTTTGTTGTTATCGACTGCTGGTGTCACGCTTCGTATCAGGCCTACACGAAGAGAGACGCCTGAGCATTACACTGGCGCTGGGAGGACCGCTCTTCTAGGGGCTGCGAGGCAGCGCCAGGACGGCAGACGTGAGCAGGAGGGGCCTGGGTTTTGACTTGCTCAATTAGATTTTTTGCAGAAATACAGCAAAGAATCAAGGAGAGATAGGTTGTGGCTTCAAGCGCTTGGGTGAGGTCATGTGAAGGTCAGTGTAGACCAGGAGAGTGGTCTGCGCTGGAGTGAGGGTTTCAGAGTGACCGCTGTGCACCTGCAGGGAGGTTAGACTCTGGTCTGTCGCCCAGAGAGAACATGGGAGAATAAAGAAGGCCGAAGAAGAGCTCTCACTGAAAGTAGATTCAAATGCAGAGAATGTTTTAGACCTATTTTCTCTACTTGAATTTTTCGCCTGAGAGTTCTACTTTCATCTGAACAAACATCAAAAGATGAAAATAAAATTGAATGGCAACTGGATCCCTCGACACATTCCTTCCTGTCCTTCAAGGGCTGGCACTGCCTTGTCCTTCAGGAAACCTTGTTTAGCCCCTCAGGCAGAACTGAACTCTCCTTCCTAGAAGTCCCCTTGCGTTTTGTGTCTGCCTCTCCCTGTCTGTCTCCTTCATCAGTGTGCTGCACTTGCTGACATCGGTGCTTTGTTCCTTCTAGAGCAGGTTCCAGGGTCAGTGTTACAGTCGCTGTAGAGCTAATATGGGACCTTACTTGTCATTAGCCCTCTCATTAATTATCAAATGACTGAAGTCTTTCGTTTTCTTTCTAACTCTAAATGAATGTCCAGTATCTCTGATAGTGTCTTCTCTGCTCTGGAACCTACTTTCAGTGTGATAGCCTTGCTGTTGCTGCTGCTGGATCTTTTTCATGAGCCCCTTCAATATTTCTGAAGTCCCTGAAGTCCCTAATTTCTAGTCAGGGTGCTCTGCTTACTGTTTATATGCAAGAACATATGCTCCCCCTTTCAACATGGTCCTTGTGAAATGAATCATGATTTATTCATGTGTGCTTGGCCTTCTGAACCTGTAGACTATTCTTCTGCATCCTTGGAGTGGTGACGGGTCTTGTTGAATCTGTCGCAAATAGAGTTTGACCACCTTGAATGCAACACTCTTTTCTCTCTGGAAGCTGCAACTCCATCCCAAAGCTGTAGCGCAGCGTGCTTGCATTTGGAGATTTCTCTGTTCGTTTCCAAGCCTCCTGCAGTGTCTTCATGTTCCCTTTTGTTCGGACAGTCTGGGTCTGTTCCGAAAAAGGCCGTGGTAAGTGATTTATTTCAATTAGAACCTCTACCTACGGCCAGCCATGTGTGAGGAAACATTAACAGCATCTGTCCCGGTGTCGTCGGCTTCCAGAAGAACAGCTGGGCTGTGAGGATGTGAACTCAGCTGGACAGTGTTTGGTCCAATTTTATCAAACTAGGGCAAGGTGGGCATTACCTCCTCACACATTATGCTTCTTCTCTGCCTGTAAGCCAGATCGGAAAGAGCCCTCCAATTGCTTGAAGCCCTTTCGAAGGGTTCACGTGAAAGGTCTCATTCATGGAAAATTTTCAGGGATTATTCTGAACTGCATGAAAGTGTATCAGTTTGTTTTGTCTATTTGTACGCTGTAAAAAAATTTCCTCTTATGTTTTATTGGATATGGAATAGAAATGTTAATTTTATGTCAGTATATAAAGTGCTATAAACACATGAGGCATATGCTTGTTAAAATTTCAGGTGAAGAGTTTCTGAGTAGATTTTCACTGGCATCATCTCAAGTGCATACTTTTTCTATAGTAATGCTTTTTAAATTTATTTTTATTATAGTAATTAATTCTACACATTAAAATAATTTCCTATGTATAGGTTCCTGATTTCTTAGATATATTTCAATACACCCTGCCCTCCACCACATCACCAAGTGTTCTTCCCCTTTGTCCAGGGGGCTCCACCACCATGTGACCCCGCCCGCCCCATTCCTTATCGGTCACCTCAGTTCTGTTGCAAATGTTTCAGGGTTGCTTAGGTTTCATCTGCTCCTTTATTTTGTCTGTTCACATTCCACTTATAAGTGAGGTCATTTGGTATCTATCTTTCTTCTTTTAACTTCACTCACTTAGCATCATCCCCTCTAGATCCATCCATGTTGATTCAAGTGACAGGGTTTCATCTCGTCTCAGGGCTGTGTAGTGTCCATTGTGTGTATGGACCACATCTGCTTTATCCATCATCTGATGTTGGGCACTTAGGTAGTTTCCAGTTCTTAGCTTTTGTGAATAGGGCACAATAAACATGGGGATATACACATCTCTGCGGATGGGGGCTTCTGTGTCTTCTGGGGAGATGCCCAGATGTGGAATGACGGTATCATATGGGATTTCCATCTTCAGTTTTTTGAGCAATCTTCAAATGATTCTCCACAGGGGTTGCACCAATTTGCACTCCTGCCAACAGTGCAAAAGTGTTCCCTTGTCTTCACATCCTCACCAGCATTTGTTGTTTCCAGACTTTTAGATAATAGCTAGTCTTTCAGGTATCAGGTGATATCTCATTGTTGTTTTAATTTGCATTTCCCTGATAGCCAGCGAGTAGGAACATAATTTCATGCACTTGTTGGCCATCTGTATATCCTCTTCAGAAAAGTGTGTCTCCAATTCCTCCTCCCATTTCTTGATTGAATTGCATGTTCTTTTGTTGTTGAGTTTTATGAGTTCTTTGTATATTTTAGATATTAAGCCTTTGTTGAAAATATCGAATGCAAATATCTTCTCCCAGTTAGTAGGTTTCCTTTTGATTTTGGTGATGTCTTCTTTTGTTTTGAAGAAGCTCCTTAGTTTGATGTAGTTCCAGTCATTTCTTTTTCTTTTTGTTTGCCCTGATGGTGGAGTTGAGTCCCCAAAGGCTTCTCTACGACTGATGTCATGAAAAGTTCTTTCCTATATTGTCTTCTAAGAGTTTTATGGTTTCTGGTCTTATGTCCAAATCTCTAATGCCATTTTGTGTTAATTTTTGTAAATGGTCTTAGAGAGTGGTCTAACTTCATTCTTTTGCATGTGCCTGTCCAGTTTTCCCAACACCATTTGTTGAAGAGCCTTTCCTTTTTCCATCGAATGCATTTGGCTCCTTTGTTGTAGATTAACCGACTGTGTGTGAGTGGATCAGTTTCTGGTGATTCAGTTCTATTCCACTGATCTACTCCTCTGTTATTATTGCAGTGCTGTATCATTTTGATCACCATTGCTTTGTAATATAGTTCAAAGTCTGGAAGTGTAATCCTTCCAGATCCGTTCTTTTTTCTAATGATTGCTTGATTATTCGGGGTCTTCTGTTGTTCCATACAGGTTTTAAGATTTTTTGTTCTGTTTCCTGGAAATAGTCCCGTGAGATTTTAATGGGGGTTGCGTTAAACCTATATATTGCTATGGGGAAGATGGCCAAATAATGATACTGATTCTTGCCAGCCAGGAGCATGTCTTCCATTTATTTGTGTCCTCCTCTAATTCTTTTAAGAAGGACTTGTAATTTTCATTGTATTGATCTTTTACTTCCTTTGTTAGGTATATGCCCAGGTATTTCATTTGTTTAACATCTATTTGAAATGGTGTGATTTTCCTGATTTCGTTTTCTTCCGGCATGTTGTTTGCTTGTGAAAATGCAACAGATTTTTGTGCATTGATTTTTGTAGACTTTATTGTATTCATTGATGAGTTCTAGAAGTTTTTTGATAGCATTTTTGAATTTTTCAATATATATATAATCATGCCATCTGCAAATAATGAAAGTTTTACTTCCTCCTTTCCATTTTGGATTCCTTTTTTTCCTTTTCTTGCCTAATTGCTCTGACTAAGACCTCCAGTATAATGTTAAATGGCAGTGGTGAGAGTGGACAACCTTGCCTTGTTCTTGACCTAATTGGAAATGCTTTCAATTTTTTTGCCATTGACTATGATGTTGGCTGTGGGTTTTTCATATATGACCTTTATTATGTTGAGGTATGAACCTTTTATTCCCATTTTATGGACATTTTTTTTTTTAAATCATAAATGTGTTTTGGATCTTGTCAAAAGCTTTCTCTGCATCTATTGATAGGATCATGTGGTTTTTCTCTTTGCTCTTGTTGATATGGTGACATTGATAAATTTATGTATGTTGAAACATCCTTGCATCCCTGGGATAAATCCCACTTGGTTATGATGGATGATCTTTTTGATGTATTGTTGAATTCGGTTTACTAATATTTTGTTGAGAATTTTTGCCTCTGTTCATTAGAGGTATTGTTCCGTAACTTTCTTTCTTGGTGACATCTCTGTCAGCTTTTGGTATTGGTGTAATGTTAGCTTCATAAAAAATATTGGGGAGAGTTCCCTGTTCTTCAGATTTTTGGAAGAGCTTGAGGAGAATAAATGTTAGTTCTCTGAAGGTTTGGTAGAACTCATTGGAGAACCCATCTGATTCTGGCCTTTTATTTTTGGGGAGGCCCTTGATTACTTCTTCAATTTCTTAGCTTGTCATTGTTCTGTTTAGGTTTTCCAGTTCTTCCGAGTTCAGTCTTGGTAGACTATACTTTTTTAAAAATCTCTCCGTGTCCTCAAGGTTGTCCATTTTGGTGGCGTAGAGCTGTTCATAGAAGTCCCTTAAGCTGTTTTGAATTTCTGTGGTATCTCTTATAACTTCTCCCCTTTCATTTATGATTCTAGTTATGAGAGTTTTCTCCCTTTTTTTCTTTGTGAGTCTAGCTAGTGGTTTGTCAATTTTGTTTATTTTTTCAAAGAGCCAACTTGTGATTTCATTGGTCTCCTGGACCATCTTTTTTCTCTCTTTTATTTCTGCTCAAATATTGATTATTTCCTTTCTTCTGCTGATTTTGGCTTAAATTGTTCTTCTTTATTTAGTTGTTTTAAATGTAGAGTTAAGTTGTTTATTTGCAGTTTTTCTTGCTTATTGAGATAGGCCTGGATTGCGATGAACTTTCCCCTTAGTGCTGCTTTTGCTGCACCCATAGATTCTGCTAGCTCGTGTCCTCATTCTCATTTGTCTCAAATATTTTTTAAGTTCCTCTTTTACCCAAGAGTCCTTCAGGAACATATTGTTGAGTTTCCTATTGGTTTGATTTCTTCTAGCTTTCTTTTTGTGGTTTATTTCCAGTTTTAAGGTCAGAGAAAATGCTTGGTATGATTTCAGTCTTTGTAAATTTGTGGTGAGATGTTTTGTGTCCCAGCATGTGATCTGTCCTTGAGAATGTTCCATGAACACTTGAGAAGAAAGTGATATTGTAGTCATTGGGTGAAGTGATCGATATATGTCTGTTAGACTTATCTGTTCCAGATGGTCATTTCATACTTCTATTTTCCTGTTAATTTTCTGCCCGCTTGATCTGTCCATTGTTGTAAGTGGGGTGTTAAAGTCCCCCACTATTATTGTGTTGTTGTCAGTGTCTTCCTTCAGGTCTAATAATACTTGCTTGATACATTTTGATGCTCCATTTGGTGCATATATGTTAATGACTATTATGTCTTCCTGCTGGATTGATCCTTTAATCATTTTGTAGTGTCCATCTCTGTCTTTCATTATGCTTTTTAGATGAAAGTCTGTTTTATCTGATATGAATATAGCTGTTCCTGCTCTTCGTGGTCGCCATTCGACTGTAGAATTGTCTTCCAGCCTTTGAATTTGAGCCTTTATCTTTTGGATGAAGGTGGATTTCCTGAATGCAGCAGAAGGTTGGATTATACTTTTTAATTCATTCAGCCACTCTGTATTGTTTGACTAGTGAATTCAGTCCATTAACATTTAGGGTGATTATTGATATATAGCTGCTTAGTGTCATTTTATAATCTGTCTTTTGTATGTTGCTCCAGATGATGTGTTTGTTCTCTTTCTGTTTTTATGTCGATGGTGCAGTTGTGTTTTGATTGATTTTGTCTTTTGTTTTCTTCTTTGCTTTCTCCCTAAGGATGTATTTTGAGGTTACCCTGAAGTTAGCATTCACAGTTCTGTGTTTACTAACTAATTTTGTTGGAAAGCATATTAGTCTTCGACTCATTCTAAGTGTCCGCATTTTTGTTCTCTTCTCTTTTCCCCACTTTTAATATTTGTTGTCTTACTGTTTTTCTGTGTGGTTTCTTTATGCTTTATAGAGCATCCTTTAATATTTTTTTGCAAAGCTGGTTTTGTGGTGATGAACTCCTTTAACTTTTGCTTGTCAGAGAAGGTTTTTTTTTTTTTTTTTTTCTTCATTCCTTCAGTTCTGAATGATAATCGCCCAGACACAGTATCCTAGGTCAAAAATTCTTTTCTTTCAGCACTTTGAATATATTAGGCCATTCCCTTCTGGTCTTAGAGTTTCATTGGAGAAGTCCGCTGACAGTCTCTGTATGTGACACATTTTTCTCTGGCTGATTTTAATAGTCTTTTTTTATCTTGTATTTTTGACATTTTTATGACAATGTGCCTAGGTGTACTTCTGTTTTGGGATCTTTTATGAGGAACTCTTTGAGCTTCCTGGATCTGGAGGCTTGCTTCATTCTTCAAATTGGGGAAGTTCTCATCTTTAATTTCTTCGGATATGGTTTCTGCCCCCTTTTCTCCTATAGTGATGCTTTTATACATCCCATGTATTGGCCCTGTTTTTAGGCATAAAAAGCAAAGGAAGCATCTAGTTGGTGTTTGACAAACACAAGCAGAACAAAATCTGTCCTTTTCAAACACTGGGATTTATGATCATAAAGGATTTGGGGACTAGAAAACATAAATGATTCCAAACTTGTGTATATTCAGCAAAGATGAGCTTTCGAGAGAGCCAGAAAGGATTATAGCATGTTCTTTGTCCTGCTAGGTAATAGTAGTAATTATCTGTGCCACTATGGAAAGCAACAAAATGTGCTTGTAACTTTTAGATCGATTCATTCACATTTCTTGACTATTATTTTATACCAGAAAATGGGGGGAGTGTCTTTCCCTGCATTCTAGTTTCAGTAAGTCGTCACAATAATGCAGGAAAAGAAAAGCTGAAACGCAGAGATTGATAAAAGCCTTCAACTTTATATACTAACTTGGATACTAAATGGCATCTGTTCAGTTAGATTGGCAGCTTCCCTACTTGCATAAAATGGACCCCTGGTCCGTCCATCCCTCTGACATGGAGAAGTAGAGAATGAGCTGGAAGACCTGATGGGGGCCCTTTTGCTCTGGGCTTTCTCAAGTGTGATCCCTACGTGTCCTTGAGGGGTCCCTGAGAAATACGCTTGCTGAATGGTTCCAAAAGGTAGTGGCTGTTGCGGGACACTGAACTTCTCAGTACAACAGGGGGTGCCTGTGGCTGTCCTCTGGGGCTGTCTTCTTGCCCCGCAGTGTCTACCCGTTATTCCAGGGACCGTGGCTGGGATCCCCACTGGCCTGCGCTGCTGCTGAGCTGTGTCCCGTGAGGCCAGTGGCCTGGTGGTCATCCTGCGTAGCTGTGGAGAGGAGGTGTTGGCGATCAGAGCATAGTGAGGAGCGGGAGTGTGAGCGCATGCTCCTCTCTCTAGTGCTATCTCCGGGCCGCAGTCCCAGCAGCTCCCAGCCCCTTGTCGCCACGGACCCTCGGTGCGTGTGGCTCCAGCCTGGTGCCAAGGCCCCCTGCGCGGAGCTACTGCAGTGTCGATGCAGCTGCCCAGCTGTCCTCTCTCATCGGAGCAGTTGTCCCCAAATTCCAATGCAGTGTGTCCCTGTTGGTCCTTGGGTCCCTGGCGTGGCAGGTGGAGTGAGCTTTTGGCCAGTTTTGAAGAGAGTTCATGGAGTCTTCCTTTTCTTGTTTTGCAGGCAGCCTCCGGTCAGTGAGGCTCACTGGAGAACGCTGCTGCAGGACATGCTGACTATGCAGCAGAATGTCTACACGTGTCTGGAGTCGGACGTGTGCTATGAGGTAGCTCTGTGCGCGACTTTCCTTTCTGCAGAAATCTCAGTCGTTGGGATGGTCCGTACCGGAGGCGCTGATGGAATCTCTGCTCTTTAAGCAACACTGTCGGATACCTGCTGGTAGCTGAGTAGAGCTTTCTAGTGTGAGCTCTTTCAGGGCACCTCTTAGCTTCTCCATGGAGTCCACTCAACACCGCTGAGTGGGTTGACGCTCATTTAGGAAACCTGGAGTCATGCTGACTTCTCCCGCTTGCATAGTCTTGCGGGCCACTCACACCTATTTAATGGACCTCAGAAAAGACTGTCATATCTGTCCTGTCTTCACCTCTGCTAAACCGTGATATTCCTCCAACTCAGCTCCCTTTTCCTCCCGTGTCTTTCCCTCACCGCTTCCCTATCGCTTCCGAATTCAGGCCAACTCAAGAGTTCTGAACAGTCCTGCTCATGGCGCCCTCTGCTGTTCCCGGTCAGTAATCAGGAGCGCGCCACACTTAGCAAGGCGAGAAGGCCACTGCCGGTTCCAGCTCCCTGTCCCTTCTCCCTGCGGACGCGCTGCTCCCTGTCCCCTGCCCTCCAGTACTGCCCCGCATCTGGCATGACCGCCTGCCCCATGCTGTTCCGTGTCTCTGAGACTTCGAGGATGCACTTTTCTTTGCCTGGGTTAGAGTCCACTTTTCCTTTATTTGAAAATAGCTGATAATCTGTAGGCCTCAGCTCACTGTGTCTTCCAGGATGCCTTGCTTTGTCTTGTCTTACTTATAACTTCTGCCTCTGATGGCCTTACTTTTCTCCGTGTCTCCACTGGATTGTGAGCTCCTAGGAAGGCACCCTCATATCCCCCAGTTCGTGCTACAGCATCTGGAACATAAAGGATACTTAGCTAATTGACTAGGAATGCAACCCGAGGGGAATTTAATCATTATTTTGGAGCATATATTACCCCTAAGTTACTCATGATATGCCTGGAAAAATGATTCAAGTGACCCAATTTTAGTGAGATACAAGGTGTCCATGAGAGGGTTCATGTTTACATTTCTCTGTCAAGTCGTCCAGACAGAATCCTACAGAAAGTTTCTTGCATTACTCTGCCCTGATATTGAAAAACATGACCCATGGATGGCATAAGATTTATAAAAAAATCTTTGAAATTGGTTAGTATTTTAATTCAAGGTGATTTTGACAAAAGAGCATTAACATAGACTATTGAGAAACGAATGGTTTTGTGTTTAAACTTCTTGTTTTTGAAAGCTTGAATGAATATAAAGTTTTTATTGATGATTGTAGTCTCACACCACATACAACTGCCAGTAATTTCTCTTTTTGCATCTAAAAGGAAACTTAAAATCCAATTTCAGGAGAAAATAATCATTAGCTTACACATCATTAGTGTGTCTAAAATAGTGTTTTTAATTTGAAATGGCATTATTTGGGCATTTTCCGGTTTTTGATTCTGATGGAAAAATCGGCACTAAGTATATTATACTTAATTAAGTGTGTAGAGTAACAACTTGACATATCAGACAGTTTTTGTTGTATTTTAATACCTTCTTATTCTACTGATATTTTCATGACTTCTGGCCTTCGGTGTCTCTTTTTAAAGAAAGCAGCATTTCAAAACAAGTAACAGTTTTGAAGTGGTTCTTAAAGAAGATAATACAGACTTGGCAAACTTGCCTTTTAGCATGTTATTTTAATTCCTCTAAAATACACCAGATTCTCTTCCACTTCTGGCCATTAAGCTTTGCGCTCCTTATTGGAAGATAATTTGAAAACTTAATGGCAAGTTGTTGAAAATGTTGGCTAAAGGTTTATGCACTGCCTGTAGAACAGAAATCTGTATTGTTCGTTTAGCAAAACCTTTTAAATTTTAGTGAACGAATTGTGTTTTTCAACATGGGCTTAAAGTCGCTCTTTTAATGCTTATTGCACAAAACAAAGGAAGAGAAAAACTGTTCTGCTGGGTCACTTGGGTCGTCGTGAGTGAGCCTTCTCATCCGTTGGGTGTAGTGACGAGCAGCGCACGTCGGTGCTGCCCTTGTGCGTGCCAATCAGTGCGTCCTTATGCAGTCGCTTCAGTAACGGTGTCAACACAGCTCTTCCTGGACCCTTAAACACGTGGAAGTGGGGACTCGATGAGAATCAGAAGTTACCCCAGTTACAAGAAAACTCTTGCTTCTTGAAGAAATCTTTTTTTATTTCATACCTTCTATTCATTTTTGTGCTGCCTTCCTCCAGCTGTGGTGTGAAAGGGAAGAATATTCTTGGGAAATTCCTTGTACCAGTCGTATGTTGACATTATTAGTGTAGAATCTGTTTAATGCTTTTCTGGAGTAAATAATGTCAATTATAGAAGAAGTATGTTAATTGATGCTGTTAGGTGCCTAATATAGAACAAATTGATGTTTGTATGAATACTTTCCATCAGCAACTCTTCTTTTACATAAATCATCTTTAATTTGCAGGTTGGACAATAACTGAGTATTACATGATATATTGCAATTATAATGAATAGGTAGTAGTGTAACTTCTTAGTCTGCCTAGTTTATAAGACTGAATTCAGATGCTTTAGGCCACCTTGAGTTATATGTGTTATATGAAAATATTTTCTTTTAAAATAGAAATATGAACTTTATTTTACTCAAGTGTTCATTGTAACACATTAAAATACTCTGCTTAATTTTAGTTTGTTCTGTTAAATTCTTTCTTCTCCCTGAAAGATGGATTTTTTAATTGAGCTGAAGTTCACATAACGATAAAATTAACCATTTTAAAGTGTACAATTCACTGCCATTTAGTATATCCTCAGTATTGTATAACCTCCAACTCTAGAATGGATGTGTTTTTTATTTCATTTGGTTATTAGAGCTTTCAAGTTCTAATTCTAATCTCTTCTGTTTCCCAGATATTTACAGAAAGCCTTCTGTGCTCCAGTCGCCTTGAAAACATCCAGCTGGCTGGGCAGATGATGGCGGGCAGTTCCTGTCCCATGCACCCACCTGCTGGGGGCGCCCAGAAAGGGAAAACCCAGTACAGGGTCAGTTACCACAAGAGCGTTGACTTGGTTTTGGCTGCGAGCAGAGAGTACTTCAATTCTTCTACCAGCCTCACCGATGGCTGCATGGACCTGGCCAGGTGGAGTAGTTGTGTTCTCATAGAAGGGAGAGGGCGTCCCAGTGCTTGGCTCTAGGATTGGTTTTATCCTTTCCTCTCTGAAATTCGCGATCCCAAGTACAGACTGGCTGTATCTCTGGGGCAGAATTATTTATTGCTTGAATGTAGAAAAAGTGGTTTATCCACTTCCTGGTGACCCCTTTTCTCCAGCGTGCCTCCCACACTCATTCTTGCTGCTTCTCTGGAAGGTTGTGCTTTCTTCTGTCGGAAGTGATTCATGTAATAACCTGGAAAATCAAGGTCCGGCAATTATCAGCACCTTTAGGTGACATCTGTATCGTTGACATGGCTTTTTCCTTGTTTCAGGAAGGGAGCTAATTAGATGGCAAAGCTCAAAAGTCCCCTCCAGATGAAAATTTCTGGACTGTGAAGTCAGTTCTTCTCTTGGCTTGTTGCAGCAATATTTTTGTCACGCCTGTTGTTTAACTTGAGAAAGGAGGTGTATATTTGTTATCTGAATTCTCGTATTTTTAGACAGACAAAATTACAGTGGTTTTTAGAAGTGTTTCTTCATGATTTAGAATTCATCCTTACGAAGTTAATTTTTGTTAAATAAAAGAGCCTCATAAATATTGATCAGTAAATAAACTAGTCATCACTTCTGTGCAAATGGATCACAGGCTCTTCAGAAAGATTGCTTGTCCGGCATGCCCTGGTGGGTCAGGGGTGGCTCGTGCCTGGCGAGCAGTTCACTTCGGACTCAGGACCTGGGTGTGAGGGCTGTCTACAGGGCGGGGGTCCAGGGGAGACATGGAGGAAACAACTAAAAATTAATGCATAACTAACTAAATAAAAATGCTTCTTCCTCTCTCTTCCTGCTGCCTGCCTGCCCTCCTGCCTCTTAAAAAAAAAAAAAAAAAGTTGTTATTCCCGGTCCCAGAAGCTGAAAAGCAATTTAGTTTGCCTGTGCCTTCCTCCTCCTTCCATCTGACTAGCACGCAGGTATTTTTGCTATTGTTTTCCTACTCTCTGGTAGTGTCTGTCCCTCTAATACGCACTTCAATTCAGAACTGGGTGGCTGATCTGTTCTGCTTTTCTCAGTCTGAGACATCTCTTCTAAAACCTGCTTTACTTTTCTTTGCTCAAAACTGAGTCAATCCTCATTTATTTCTAGAAAAATACTTTTTTCTTTTTAAAGGAAAAGTGCAGGCAAATAAAGACAAGCAGGACAGGCAGGCAGGAAGAGGGAGGAGGAAGAAGCACTTTGTTTTACTTGTTTTTTCCCCCTGGCTGGGGAACATGAACCTGGGTCCTGGGCATGTATGTGGACTGTGCTCAGCTGGAGGCACTGGACTTAACTGCTGTTTCGCCAGTGCCCGCTGAGTGCGGAAGCGTTGTAGTTTGATGTAGTCCCATTTGTTTGTTTTTGTTGCCATTTGTTTGTTTTTGTTTTTCTTTCCTTTGCTGAATTTTTATTTCTTGATCAAAATATTGGGAGATATATTTAGACACCTTTAGTATAAGGTGATTGTGATCTTGCAAATTACTTGTTTGCTCTTTTTTAACTGCGTCATTTGTGAGCACAGTGTATTCCAGTTTTATTCTGTCCTTCAAATTTCCTAGTGAGCAGTCTACAAGAGGCTCTGCGTTTTACTCAAGAGTGAATGATTGTTTAAACAGTATGAGATGTTTTCGGGTGAACTCTTCTGTAACTATTTTGCACAAGTAATGTGTGTGTATCTTTCATCATTTTTGTGCTTGACAACATTGTATTGAAGAGCTGATCCTTCGTATGGAGCCTGTTTTAGATTTCTCACCGGCTTGTGTGAATTCCCCCTTTTCTCGCCGGAGAAGCGGTGGAAACGCACAGCTGCTCCAACGAGGCGTCCGCGTGCGCGACCAGCTGCAGCCGCCACGGCCACGTGCCCCTTGGCCACTCGTCAGGTCTCAGTGTCGTCGTCAGTGAAATCAGGGAGCTAACAGGGCTGCGTCCTCGGCTGTCCCAGTAGCAGTGGGTGTGAGGACTGTTTCAGCCGCGCCGTGGTGCAGCGCGCGCAGAGCGCAGCGGCCCAGCAGAGAAAACGACCAGTGTTGACACACGGTGCCCTGCTTTCCTGGCGATAAGGAGCAGGGTGCCCTTTCCAGAGCGACTGTCAGCTTTTCTGCATTTGCACTTTTTCTGTTAACCCATTTCTAGCCTTTGCTCATTTCCTCTGGAGCGTTCATCTTTTTTTACTCTCAATTTTTAGCTTTAGTTTTTTGCAAAGGGACGTTTGCTCTTTGCATGTCTTAAGTGTTTTAACTGTGTGTTGCCAAATTTTTATTAGATGTGATTTATTTTTCCAGTTGCTCTTCAGAATTTTTAATAGACTGGTTGGTTGTTTCTCTGAGTTTGTCTTTGTGCCGTGTTTTAAAAGACCTTTAATTCCCAAGACCATTTCTTGGGAATTTCTCTATACATATATGAGAAAAATATATACACACATTATATGTATATACAATATGTGTATATATATATGTACATAGTACATATATATAAATATGTATTTACAACTTTGATGGTTTTGTTTTTACATTGAAAGTTCAGGCTCATTTGGAAGTTAATTGGATGTAAGGATTGTGGTAGATTTTTAGACTTATTTTCTCCTAAAATGACCAGTAATTGCTTTAACCTTGACATGACAAAGGCAGCTTTCTTCCTTCAGTGAGAATCGTGTTTTCTAAATCCATGTTATTGAACTTGACAAAGTTGTTTAAAATAGTAATTTTCTTCTTTTCTCCCAAAGGGGATGGTATTTCTATTTCTGATGATGAAAATATCAGGTAGAATAGCCTTTGCAACTGCAAGTTGTGCTTGGTCTAAATCTTTTTGACAGATTTTCTCAGAAATCATCTAAAAATTATACTTTATATTTCTCCTTTAGTCCATTCCCTTTTCTCCTATAAGAATACATCTCAGTTTTAAAGTGACACCTTACATGTATGATGTGGCACCAAACTGATGGTGACCTGTGAGCTTGGATGTGTTTAAATGTTTTCAGTTATATTGAACATAGGAAAATAACCCGTGCACTCTAATGGACTGAATTATTCTTTATTAGCTAGTTTTTGCTTTTTCTTTTTTACCGAGGGAGTAGTTAGTTATGTCCACAAGATAAAATAGTCAAGCAATACAAGAAGAATATATATTGATAATAAATCTCCCTCTTTATTCCAGTTCTTCTAACTTTCTCCCTGTTTATTTTTTTACCATTTTCCTATGTATCTTTACAAAATATCTTAAGTGTTATCTTCTTTCTTAAATCACCAGTAGGTACTTACTCGTTGTACATGCCTTCTTGTATCTTGTTTTTTATCTCACTTAGAATCCATATGGAAGTTTTTTCCATATGAATACGCATAGGTTTGTTTCATTATTTTTTGATGACTGTGGAATATGCCATGGGTTGACTTTTATATAATTTAATCAGTTTCTGGCTTAGTGAATTTCTTTTTACTCTGAGTACACCATGCTGGTGAGCACCCACAGTGAACAGCGGTGCGAGTCTTGTCTGTAGCATCACCTGAGGACGAGGGCGATTATAATTTTGGTAGAGAGCACAAAGAGGCTGTATACCTTTTGCACTTGAATTAGTAGATTATGTTAGTGTTCATTTGATGTAAATCCTATAATTTTTCAAGACCAAACTTAGGACTATATTTCACTCGGTCGTATAGGGTATCGGGGGATGCTGGGGCCCAGATATCTTCATCCAATGACGTGTTTGGTTCCCCTCCATGGTCCCTTCTCTCTCTACCTATGTGGTTTCCTGTCCCAGTGACCTCTGCATTCACCACTCAGAAAATAGATTTATTGCAATATTCACCAAGTATATTTTCTCTGAATTTTTAAAACTTACTTAAAATGCTTCATAGGTATCACAGATTCTTAGATAAGCAAATCCTTTTTCCTCTTTTTATATCTGTTCACTCCCAGCTGACTCTTCCTTATTGACCAGACACATGTCCCCGGTACACTTTCTTAAGTGATTCTTTTTCTTTGCAGAGACAAAATGGTGACCGCATCCAGACATTCCTGAAGAATAGTGGAAAATGATCAGATTTCTGTCTTCTGTTTGTAATACTTTTAGTCACCAGTAAAAGAACCCAACACAGAGCTGTTGTGTCCTGCTTGCTACCGTGATGCCTTTGCACACTGCGGTGTGGCCCCGGGAGCACTCATCGTTTGACTTCAGTTCTGGCTTCTGCACAAGCAGATGTGGTTATTTGCTGCCTCTGAGGCTTGCTGTGAGGATTACGTAGGATGACAGAAAGCATCTGGCCCAACACCTGGGCTGTGGCGTTTCTTGATGATTATGTGTGGGCTCTCACGCTGTTGAAGGCAACGCAGCCGAACATGTTGCTGCTGCTTTTTAAAAATACGTCTTATTTTCCCTAGGTGCTGCTTGCAGTTGGTGACAGACAGACCCGCTGCCATTCAGGAGGAGCTAGATCTGATCCAGGCGCTTGGATACCTTGAGGAATTTGGGGTAAAGATCCTACCTTTGCAAGGTGGGTTTTCTCCTTAGAGTTACACCATTATTAACTTTAACTTTGCATTAATTCGTTACCCCTTTTTTCAACTGAAATCTTAAGTGAGAACGCAAAAGAGGAATAAAGTCAACATTTCCTCATTCATTTAATTTTAGTGTTTACATTTATGACATTCAAAGAAATGGCAGTAGTAACATAACAGGGAGGCCATTGCATCAAAATGAAGATAGAAATTTGAGGTTATGAATGACAATTTCAGATTTGCAGACTATTTCTGTATTTTGTTTCACTTGATAACTTTTGAAGCAGCTGCAAATGATATTTTCTTTTTAATGTCTATTATAGAATGTTCTTCAAGTAAATACTATTTTTAAAATGTTTCTGAAGAAAGAATGACAGGAAGTTCTTGTGTATGGTTTAATTGCTAGGGTTAGCTTAACTTTCTTTTACCGAAATCTAAGTCAGGTAAGTGCCAACCCAAACATTCAGTTGTTGCCGTCACTTGTCTTCTGCCTTGTGCTCTGATGATTGATTACACGTGTCTCTCAGTGTAGTGAACCTGAGCTGAGAAGTGGACAAGAGTTTTGTTCACTTCAAACCCCAAATTTCTGTGCCTTAAATGCACATTTAGCTAGGTGATGAGTGGGTAAAAAGAAGATGTTAGAGGCACAGTGGAATACTACTCAGCTATCAAGAAAGATGGCATTCTGCCATCTGCAGTAACATGCACGAACCTAGAGGGAATTTTGCTTAGTTAAGGCAGAAGGAGAAAGACAATCATATGATTTCATTTATATGAAATCCAGCAAACCAGTGAACTAAAACAAAAAATAGACTTTCAGTCAATAAAATCAAATCTAAGGTTACAAGAAGAGAAGGGAGACGGGAAGCAGGCAGACTGGGTGGAGAGCTTGATTGCGTGGTGAAGGAAGATCTGGGCTGAGCTGGTGAATTTAATGCACTATACACAGATGTTGATTTTCAGTGATGAACACTCAGGCCTATGTGATGCTGTGTGCACTTCTCCTTCAATACGTTCGTTTTTTTAAAAGCAGTAAGTTTGTGTGACTTCTGTGTAATCTCTTACCTTTCATCTTTCTTATGGGAATGCTAGAGTTAGGAAAGTATAGCTGAGTGCCTTCAGTCTGATTTTTTTTGGTAAATTTTCACTAAAATTGTCTCTCTTCTTCTTTACACAATGATGCTCTTTACACAATGACAGGCTCCTTGGTGTCTTGTCAAGTGTAGTTTGGGAGTCGAATGGACATGGTGACATGGACCGGTAGAGATGTTCTTGGGTTCCCAGAACCAAAGTTCTCAGATATGCTCATTAGTCTGTACAGAGATAGTATCACTATTGCCTGGAGGACCATTGCCTGGAGATGATTCATATGTGATTATGAATATCCTATAACATCTTAAATATGTAGAGATGATTGTTAAATCATTTGAAAATTCTTTTCATTTGTACCATTTGTGTGGTTGTTGAGCTTAAAACGTCTTAAAATTTTGATAATTAATCAGTTACTAAAAAGCATTTACAGTTTATTCTCAAATGTCTTAAATCTATAATACTTATCCCAAAAATATTTTTAATTGAAGTTTTCAGTCATTGATGTCAGAACACTATGAAACTTGTATCCTTTTTGTATGTTGTTAGACCAAGTCATTATAGCTTTGATTGTGTGTATTTTAACTAGTTTATCAATTCAGGCAGATGATGGAATACAATAGAATTTCCTTGCTGTACCCCAGCTATTGAATTAGCCCTTATTCTCTGTGTTGCTCAATTAGCAGCATTTTTACTGGCAGTGTCTGCACAGCAGCTGATGGGTTTAAATATCTGCAGCCAAAAATCCTGTCTGGCTGTAGCTCCTGAGAAATCTCTTGACCTAGAGTCTTTTAAGAAGACATTTGCTTTCACATCCCTGCAGCTTCCCAGCTTGATGGATTGATTTGGTGTTTCCTATTAGAATGACTGTCAGGAACTTCTGGATGTGGAGATGGAATGTTACCTTTGTATGCTCTTTGTTGTGTTTGTGGCACAGATACCATTTAGCTTAAGTTGCTTTTATAGTCATCATCAATACTGAATAAACAAAGTAACGCTATTTAAAGATTTGTGGTCCAGGTAATTTATGATAGTCAGTGAACATAGTCCATTGTGTCACTTGCTTTGATTGGAATCCAGGAGTCCCATTTCTTATCAGATGAAAGCGATTAGATAAAATTAATGAGTTCATGAAAAACAGGGACAGAAATATGTAAAAGTAATTTCTTATTTATTAGTCACCTAGAAGTGTTTGTGGATGTTCAAGTGTGTGCTTTTCCTTGTCATTGTGTGTTTTATGTAAATTATTAACATTCATATGTGCAGTTAGTATATTTCATTTGACCCCCACCATGTACTTTCTATAACGGGTCAGTCCGTCCTCTGACCCTACAGCATTGTGGTTGAGGCCAGCATGGGGCTAGTTTCACCACTTATTGATGAGTAACTGGGTCAATATATTGACCTTTCTTTGTGTTTATGGTTTTTCATTTACAAAATGGCGTTACTAATAAGCACCTTATATACAATTGGTTATAGAGATGAAACTTATATTTGCAGTGCTTGAGATGTAATAAAAGTTCTAGATCTTTCAATAGTTATTTTTGTTATTTTACTTCTTGTAAGTTTCAGGTTTTTGATATTATAATTTGAAATCAGTGTACACTGCGTCATGGCCACCATCAAAAGTTTTCTTTCCGGTCGCCATCATACAGGAGGCCACCTTTGCCCATCCCACGCATTCTCTTGCCCCCTCCCCTGTGGTAACGGCCAGTTTGTTCTCTGTCTAAGAGACTGCTTTTGTTTTATTTGTTCATTTGATTTGTTTCTGTATATTATACATATGAGTGAAATCATCTCATTTACTTTTCTCTAGTGTATTTCATTCTCTCAAGGTTCATCTAAGTTGTCACATAAAT